>JAWQEG010005238.1:0-25018 GCA_033782935.1 Petrolisthes cinctipes
CTCTCCTCTCCTCTCCTTCACTCGAGTTCATGCCTGACTCTCCCCCTCTTCACCTTCCCCACAAGGCCACTGGTATAGGATTAGAGGTAGGAAGGTCACACGGGTAGAAATATACTCACTACACACACACACACACATACACACACACTGGGCAAATGCACGCGTTATGTAGGCTAGATTACACACGTTACAAGTACCGTACTGTAATGTGATCACTCTCTGTACGTACACCCACACGCTCTCTTAAATGAAAATGCAGCACCATTTGAGCACTCACACGTACACACACCTACACCTACATAAATCCATTACATACGCCCACTCTCCCCAGGTACTTGGTATACTTACACAACCACTTACCACAAAGTACTTACACAACCACTCAACACAAAGTACTTACACAACCACTCAACACAAAGTACTTACACAACCACTCAACACAAAGTACTTACACAACCACTCAACACAAAGTACTTACATAACCACTCAACACAAAGTACTTACACAACCACTCAACACAAAGTACTTACACAACCACTCAACACAAAGTACTTACACAACCACTCAACACAAAGTACTTACACAACCACTCAACACAAAGTACTTACACAATCATTTTATATCGTATCATTTTTTCTTTGGTCATGCCCACTATTCTTTCCTCACATAATTATATATTCACTCACATTCACACACGTCCTTTTCACCACACTCCGATTATCCTTTCTTTTTCCTATGCCCATATACAGCCGCTATCATTAATATTATTATTATTTTTTTTTTTTCACCTGTTTATTAACCGTTGAGCTGAAAGTTACAGATGCTATACTGTTATGTTTTCAAGTTGTTCTAACACCCATTCATTAATACCCAGACACTTTACTTCTGTACATATAACCTGGGAAATCGTTGGTGTATTATTCCTTGTGGAGTTGGTGTGTATTATACGGTTTTTGTGGGATTATTGTGTTAGTTAAATTATGGGTACGATACTTTGTAGAACTGGTGTATGTGTATGGATATGTGTGTTATGTGTTAATTGTGTGTTTTGTGGAATTAGTGTGTGATGGAATTGTGTTGTGTGTGTTTTATGATCATTTATAGAACCAGTGTGTGTTATGCGGTGTGTTGCGAACTGGTGTGCTTGTGTTTTACGATACTTTATGGAACTGATTTGTGTTATACGATACTTTGCTTTATGAAACTGCTAGAGTAGTGACAGGTGCATGTGTGAGAAGGAAGGAAGGAAGGTAAGTAAGTATACGGAGTCAATATCTTAAGTGGTACATTATTCTTCATACTCAGACTTAATTAAGAGTGAATAAAGTTAGATTAAAGTGAATAAAGTGGCACATGTTTCTCCGTCCTCTTGCCAAGTTAAGAGGGTCCTAATTCACTTTGGTTACATTGGTGTGTCTTGATTCCTCCAAAGTATGCCAGGAAACAGGACCAGATGAACAAAAATAATGGTGTTCTGTCTGTTGCTTGGAATAGTTTGGAGGATTCAGTGACTCCAGATTTACCAACACAAAATTTCCCTCTTAATATCATGTAGGTCTTCATCTGGTCTGTACTGATGCGGGCACATGAAACAGACACACCTGAATTGGGTCCCTTCATTGAGGTTGTTATGCTTTCGTTATGTCTGTGTTACATGACAATCACAGACATTTTATGCTACGCTACTGTTTACAAATTATATTATTATTATTATTATTATTTATTTAACGTTTGCAATTGTTACATTAACATATTTATTTGTGAATGTTTCTCGTTGTGTTTGCATTAGCGTGTTTAATTATAGATGTGTCAAGTTGTATTGCCATGATATATATTTAATTATTTATCTGTTGCTATTTACACAAGTGTTGACATATGCTAATAAATCTATCAATATTTTAAAGGTGAACATGACTGTGTTTACTTATGTATAGTTTGATTTGAGTAGTGTTGACATGACCTTGTAATTTTTTATTTTTTTTTTTATTTTTTATTTTTTTTTTTTAATACCTCAACCTCGGGATTGTATGTTTGATGCCTGTGTGTGCATGCTACTCTTTATCTCCCAACTATCAAGGCTCATCATCTCTATGGAATAAGGCACCCCAAAATTTCTTCTTTATCATCTTATCATAAGCATATTGTATAAGGCACGTTAATTAAGTAAGTAAGACACTAATTATTATTGCCATGTCGTTTAGATTCTTATGTACAATAGGCGGCGGACACATTGGTTGGAGTCGGTGAATATTAATTAAATGGGGTTACTATATAATTATTTGGTATATTAGAGTGTCTTGATTCCTCCAAAGTATCCCAGGAAACAGAACCAGGTTAATAAATATAATGGTGTCCTGTTGCCTGGAAGAGTTTGGAGGAATCAGTTACTCCAGATTTACCAACATTGTAGTACACCCAAAACACAGATGATTTCTCCAAACTTTGCCAAGAAACACACGATCTCATTATAAATTGTACAGTAGTGTGTTTTCGTGGCAGAGTTTGATGGAAACAGAAGGCTACAATTATTCACCGACAGCAGTATTTTAGCCTCATTAATTAAGTACGTACAGTCGCTAAGTCTTTAATGTATGTGAACACCAACAGTTAACTTGACCAAGATGATGAAAACACAGAGACTAATGGAACTCATGTGTTATTTTGATACTACCAATTTCCTTCAAACTGTACCATTAAATAGACTAACTACTACCAGTGATCTTGCTATTGGTAGTAGTAGTAGTATGTTGTTTTTGTTGTTGCTCGGTACAGTTATAAGAGGGGAAAGTTGTCCTACAATAAAATGATTCACTCACACCTTTTCAACTCCCCTCAAGTCGTTTTAAATGTTTTTTTTTTTTTTTTTTTTTTTTTTTTTGAGCGAATTTGATGGGAGGACAACTAATTTCTTCAAAGCACATCACTCCCTTGTTAATACCAGCAAGTTTTCTTTTATCAATATATAGTGTTCCGAGGCAGAATGTGTGCTCATATACGTTTTTATAGATAGCGTCTGTACATTACTACGAGGCGTGCACAAAATGTTAATGCTAGATTTAATTATTTAACCCTATAATGTTTTGGTATATTATGTAATTGAGCGGAAAGTAATTGTTCCGGTAATATATATAAAAAAACTGGTTACGTAGGTATTGAACAAATAAGTCGCAATAGATATTAAGAAATTTTGATTCATATATATATTGATAAGTTTAATTAATGATAATAAAAAAAAAAAAAATTATTATTATTATTATTATTATTGTATGTACGGTATAAGATAAACAAACATTGGTAATAGATTTAAAAAACAAAACAAAAAGTTACTTAAGATTTTGAAATGAATACTGATTGGCTTTTTCTCTCCACTTTGCAGTCTTGGGAGATGAGGAGGAGGGTATGTATGACTGGTGTTCTTGTTGCTTAGCCCCTTACATACAGTTGGTGTCAAATATAATCATCCATATAGGGGTAACTCACGTAAGAGTTTGACAGCTTCCCTCTGTTCCTTAGATGATAAACTTTCCAATAAATAGGTTAACTAACATCTTTTAATTTAATACAAGCAGCTACAAACTACTTAGAACAATAACATATGTGAACGTGAAAACATTACACAGTAAATTGTTTGAGATACCCATATGTGGATGATTATTATTGACCACGACTGTACATACAGTCAGTCACACAGGTCGGTGGTGTAGACTTATGATGTTTGTACTGATGGTTTTATTTATATTATTATTATTTTTTTTTTTTCCAGTGATGTTTGTACAGATGTTTTTTTTTTTTTTTTATTATTATTATTATTATTATTTTTCAGAGGAGTGATTGGGATTATCTCCAATGAGTTTTATTTTATGTTTTATTTATTTATTTATTTATTTATTTATTTATTTATTTATTGAATAGGGGCAATATAAGATGTTGCCAAATTTGGAGACAACAGCAGATGCCTCCAAGCATAATAATAATATAGTCAGTCAAAGTAACAGGTTATCTAAATTGAAGGATATAAACTGTTGTGGGGGAATTGGAGTCTTCATTTTAGCCCTCCAAACTTTACTATGAAACACAGACATCCCCTCGTTACACACGGAGGGAAGGGGTGAATGAATATGTTTCCTGGCATAGTTTGGAGGAATCAGTAGCCAGCCCTCCAGTCTCTCTGAAACAATTTATTCCCCTTTATTTACCTGATGTTTGTGGTTTGGTCTGTTAACATTATAGTATATATAGGCCCTAGTAATGTACTCACAAACATCACAAGTCTACAACATCGATCGTAGAACAAATGGCTGAATTGGTAACGGTGGTTTTGTTAGTAGTATTATAAGTTAGTAGTAGTATTATAAGTTAGTAGTATTATAAGTTAGTAGTATTATAAGTTAGTAGTAGTGCAGTGTAATAGTTTCAGATGGATGAGTATAATGGTGGTGAGTTATTGAGTCTTCAAACTGTGGCACAAAACAGGTAAGCATATGGAGAGACTATTGTTGTAGGAAATTAGGAGGGTTACTGATTACTCCAAACTATGGTGTGTTAAAATAATAATAATAATGATAATAATAATAACTACTTAAGGGGACAATCCACTTTTGGTACATTCGAGTAATTGATTTCCTCCAAAGTATGCCAGGAAACAGGACCAGATGAACAATAATAATAATGGTGGACTGTTGCTTGGAATAGTTTAGAGGAATCAATTGGTCCAGATTTACCAACAGTGTGCTATCCCATTCATTAAATAACGAGGTATATGTTTGTTAACTACTATAGTTTGGAGTTACCAGAAGCCGTCCAGTTCGCTCAAAGCAGATTACTCCCTGTACCCATGACCACAGATTCCTTCAAAGTATATATGTCATAAAACAGGTCAGTGATGTACAGTTCTTGACTTTTTTACATGCTAACACCAAACTATATTGCTGATTACATGATAATCCTCTTTGGTTCACAAATTAAAGTTAAATAACGGGTGACTCCATGAAACTTAAAAAAAAAAAAAAAAAAAAAAAAAAAAAAAAAAATTGTGTGTTATCTGTGGTAGTTTTTCTTTATGGTACAACTTGGAGTAATTATGGAGGCATTCACTTAGCTGTATTTCTTTTAGTATAGTATATAGAACATCTCGCCTCACTGTGTAGTAATTGTCTTGATTATTTACTCACACATTGTAAAAACTGTCACAACATGTATGACAGCACATTGTTTTACCTATCTTCTGGTAGTTGTACTCAAATCTCAACACACACACACACACACACACACACACACACACACACACACACACACACACACACACACACACACACACACACACACACACACACACACACCACAAACTGAGGTGAGATTTAAATCCTATTCATTTTCATCCCCTTCGAAGAGTAAAGGTATCATGTAAACTGGTAGTTGCAAGTCTAGGGTCTCTTATTTTTTAGGTGACAACGCGTTTCTCTAATCCTTCATCAGTTCAGTTATAATACCCAAATCTTTTATTCCGAGTGTATGTTTTAACCCCTGATATAGAGTAAGTAGCCTAATTAATCTCTTCTTACCTTTCGGTGTGTTTATCTGAAATACATTCATCAGGGTCGAACCTTAATATGAATAACATGAATAACCGAGTCCCAGTCGTAGTCCTGCCCCTGTGACTTAGAGTAAGAGACCCTTTGAAGGACTTGAGTAATTAATTATTGTTGAGTATAAGTATAATAACTGAGTACCAGGCTTCAGAGAATAATAAGGCTGACCTGGTCACTTGGCATGTAGTTAGGCTAGGTCAGGGATAAGGCCAGAGGTCACAGGTCACGACACTTGATGCTTCAACTGCCCCTCGGGGATGATGGCCTGTATTTTTAGCTGTTTGGCTTCGGAACGAGGTCATTGGGATCATGTTTATAATATTATAGAATATGTTGGTACGTCTGTATACGGTATATCAACATTATGCGACTAGGCTAACTGACCAAAATAATGTTTCCCAGAAGACAGATAAAAATAAAAGTGTCAGAATAATAAATATCATCGTAGATATTGTTAATCATATTATACTCTATATCTATATTTTCATACCAAATACATTTCCATGGTAAGCAAGTTATTATCTCCGTCTATGGTAATAACATGTCTATCACCATCTCTGTTATCGTGACGGTTAAGTGAAAAATGTTATGATGGAATTAAAACTGCTGTGCATTTTACGTGATACAAGAAAAAAAAAAAAAAAAATCCCCCACACAAGACTAGAGAGTTATATGTTGTGGAACATAGGAAAGGTATTGATTCCTTCAAGATATGTCAGGAAACATACTCCCTCGGTATGAGACTAGAGAAATGTAGTTTATAGCAAAGTTTGGAGGGGTATGTAGGTTCCAGTTCTTCCACAACAGATTTACACTCCTCGACCCAAGGGGGGAAAAAAAAAAAACAGCTTTTTAGTCTCGCAATTACGGTTCTGCATTGTCACTTCCCCATGTTAACAGACAGTAATGCACACTCGCAATCCAAAATTTGTATCCAGGCCTTGTTGAAGTTTCGAATCATTTGACCTACTAGTGAACCAATTACAACGCTTATCCTGTTTCCTATTTGCTTGTGCTCGCTTAATACTCGATCAGGCTATTCGAAGCAAGCCTGGATACATATTTTGGATTGCGAGTGTACTATGCAGGTGCCACATCTATAACTCGCGGTAATCAGACCAAAACAAACCAAATGTATTAATAGGGGATCTGTTTTGTAGCAGAGCTTGTAGAAATTAGTGGCACTCGATTCTTCCCATATAGTAATTCCCTCCTTCAATTAATAATACTTCCACTGGTCATAGGTTAAGGAGAAGACTTCATTGACGGTAATTTGTTGGACTTCTCTTTCGTCCAAATTGTGTCACGAAACAGTTAATTTGTTGACAAAATCGAGGGCAACTTTTTCCTGGCATAGTTTGGAGGAATTTGTATCCCTCCAGTTCACCAACAATACTCTTACATTCAAAGTCTGTCCCACTATATCTTCTTCCCCCAGTCCTCCATCCTTCGTTCGTCGTTCTCTGGCCAGAATTGTATCCTTTAAAGGTGAAATATCAAACGGTCAAAAAGGAGGGTTACTGATTATATACTTCACACTCTTCCAGGAAACAGACTATTATTGTATACGAGTAGGGAATTTTTTTTGTAGCACAGTTGGTGGGAATCATTAGCCCTCCAATTAGACCACAAGAGAATATACCAACCAACTCTCATAAATATTTACTGATGCTCTGTAACCCCAGTGTGCGCGGGGGTGTGATTTCTACCCCGCTTTAGTCTGACACACTCCTGACATTAGCTTGCTCTTCTCCCACATTGAGGACATTGTTGTAAAAAGCATTCCCAATAATCTGTAGAGAGGTCATGGTAAAGCAAACAGCCTTGATTCATTTGTCAGGGTCTCTGCTATATGTCATGTTGGTACAGTTCCGGTAAATAGTTATAGTTTGTTCTTCATAGGATAAACTGGAAGGCCACCGAATATTCCTGGCTATACTACAACACAGTTTTCTTACTAGTATGCTGAGGTATTTCTTTACTGCCATAGTTTGGATTATTCTGTTCAGTTCTAACTATAATTGATTAACACCTTAATTAAACACCCTTCCCTAATGTCAATTAGTTCAAAGTATTGTGGGTGAATAAAAAAAAAAAAAAAAATCTAATAAATATCTTTGAACAACAACTAAATACACACTTAATGTAGATTATTCGATGTCGATATTTTACTGTGTTTACTCGTCTGCTACAGCGTGTTCTACGTACAGAGAATAAAGCCAGCGACAGTGCGATAGCTCCTGTCCCATCCTTTCTGGTACAGTACCTTGTTCCGCCGGTCCCACGAAAACCTTGTTCGAGGATTTAGTGTGATACCCGCCTTAGAGTACTGTAGGTTCGTTATCAGACCATTCATCTATATCTCTCTTTTACCTCATCCGTACTTGGTTCTATCAAAGCTTGCATTACTTCATCTACTACTGACATGCTACATAGGTTAACTCTAAGGAATGTTCCGCATTATCCAACTCACGTGAAGAGACACCCAAATCATACATGTCTAATAACAGTGAGTGTGAAGTAGGTGGGGAGGCTGGGAATGAAGGGCCAAGTTAAAGTATGGTGATAGATTGGGAAAAACTTGTAGATATACAATGTCAAATTTGATGATTGGTTGGGAATCACGTATAGGTTTGATTATGACCTTCACAATGTGTTTTGAGTTAATTTAATCATGGTATTATGAGATAGTGTAATAACGTGAGCAGCTCTCCAGACCCACCCACCCATTCACTATTGCAACACCTGTGACATTTGGCTTCTGCTTTGCTTTAAAGGAGTAGTACAGTGTTGATAATTCTGGAGCAACGGATTCCTCTAAATAATTCCAAACAACAGACCACCATTATTATTGTTAATCTGGTCCTGTTTTCTGTCATACTACTTTGGAGGAATCAATGTACTCCAGTGTACCAAAAGTATACTATCCCGTAACTCGTCAAACACCAGACAGTGCTTCATGTGGTGGGTAAAGTCTGAGAAACATGCACTGAATATACTTGTATATTAATTAAAAGAGTATTACAATGTCAGCGAATTACAGCCTTTGGCTATAATTTCATGAAACAGGCTGCCTCAGGTTAGGTGTTGTTTTGTTATATAGTTTGAAACTATACCGATTCGCCAGCGAAGTATTACCCTCTGAAACTGTCATCCCTCAGTGCCTCACTTCTGTATACTTTGAAATAGAATTTTGATGCTGCTCCGACCTACATTTTCATCTTTGAAAGCAAACCGGCGATAATTCCCCGTACCGGTACCACACCTTCTCTGTCTTTCTGATGCTGTTGTCGTGTCTCAGAGTTTCCAAAATCTTTTTCCTATTAAGTTACAATGGTTTTCCTTCCTTTTGTTATTGTTTTTGTAAAGTTCTGCTGGCCCCTATCTCATCTCGCCTGGTGTAAGTTACCATGATTTTGTGTTGCTTTATAAAGTTATATGTTGCTTCATAAGGTTTCGTGTTGCTTTTTTTAAGGTGATGTGATGCTGGACAGAGTTTCACGCTGTCGTTTGTATCTCATTGTTGACATTTTTCCTGTGTGGTCACTTTTCTCACCCCAGGCCTCATCTCGTCTTGTCTCACTCTAGCCTCATCTCGTCTTGTCTCACTCTAACCTCATCTCATCTCGTCTCACCCGATGCCCCTCACTCTTCTTCATCTCTCGTCATTCGTCCTCGCGTTTACCTCTCGTCTCACCCATGTCCCTCACTCGTACTTCATTTCGTTACCCCATCTCCTCATCCCTCGTATTTGTCTCAAGCTGTATCTCATCCCTTGCCTCTGTCCATCTTCTCACTATCATCAGTCTTGTCTCTTATTTCATTATTAATTCTCACTCGTTTCATTCTTGCTTCACCATCTTTCCTCGCTCTTGCTTCACACTTCATTCTTGTTTCATTCTCCATTTGTTTCTCAGTTGCGTCACACTTCCTTCTTGCATTACTCTTCATTCTTGCCTGCCTTTCTCTCCATTCTTTTCTCCCTTGCTTGCTTGCTTGCTTCACCCTTCATGATTGCCTCGTTCTTGCTTTGTTCTTCATTCTTGCTTCCTTTCTCATTCTTTCTTGCCTCACTTTTCATCACATCACGTGTCCTCCAGTAATGATGTGACCTTGTTGGCTTTCCTCACAACACTCACTGCTTCTTGACCCCTCATTGTCCTCATTACATTCTCACTCTCACTCCCTCTCTCCCGCTCCCTTTTCCTCTCTTCATTTCTGCTCACCCTCACCTCCCCATCCCTCCCCTAATTGACCGCTGGTGTCTTGGATAAACATGTTTTGACCCTTGACAACTGGTGGTCGAGTGCAGCGTGTTCTGTCAGGCGTAGACAGACAGACAGACAGGTAGGTAGGTAGGTAAGGAGGGATGGCTGGTTGGGTAAGATTGGTAGTGGGGTTGTTAGGTAGGTGGGTAGGAGATTGGCAGTGGGGTTGTTAGGTAGGTGGGTAGGAGATTGGCAGTGGGGTTGTTAGGTAGGTGGGTAGGAGATTGGTAGTGGGGTTGTTAGGTAGGTGGGTAGGAGATTGGCAGTGGGGTTGTTAGGTAGGTGGGTAGGTAAAGGGATGGCTGGTTGGGTAGGATTGGTAGTGGGGTTGTTAGGTAGGTGGGTAGGCAGGGAGGTGGTTGGTTGGGTAAGATTGGTAGTGGGGTTGTTAGGTAGGTGGGTAGGCAGGGAGGTGGTTGGTAGGTAGGTGGGTAGGTAAAGGGTGGCTGGTGGGTAGGATTGGTAGTGGGGTTGTTAGGTAGGTGGGTAGGGGATTGGTAGTGGGGTTGTTAGGTAGGTGGGTAGGTAAAGGGTGGCTGGTGGGTAGGATTGGTAGTGGGGTTGTTAGGTAGATCGTTAGGCAGTGAGGTGGTTGGTTGGTTGGTAGGTAGGTGGGTAGGTAAAGGGGTAGCTGGTGGGTAGGCTTGGTTACTGGATAGGTAGGTAGGTATTTAGGTGGTTGGTTAGTTTGTTGGTAGGTAGGAGAGTGGTTGGTTAGTTTGTTGGTAGGTAGGAGAGTGGTTGGTTAGGTTATGTAGTAGGTCGGTATGAAGGTTGGTTGTTGTGGTGATAAGTTAGTTGGTTCATAGGTACAGTAGGTAGCGTTGGTTGAAACGTGATGTTATGTAAATAATATTGTTTGATTAAGAGGGATGTAGGTATTCGGTAGATAAATAGGTAGAAAGGAAGCTGAGAAATAGATTGGTTGGTAGGGTGGATTAATGGATGGGTAGGTAGGTAGATTTGGACTAGGAAAAAGAGAGAAAGAATTAGTGAGTGAATGAAAGAGGAAGTATAGAAGAGGGGTGAAAGGCTTAAGAAGACAATAACAGACAGGGAACAAACAGCGTTGAGTGAGGTATAGTGAAAGTAATTGATATTGTAAGTTAAAGCAATATGAAAGGATTATCGAGGAATGTGTTAGTAGGCGGGAGGAGGGCAGAGTGATGGAAGGAAGTGAGGGGGAAAAGATGAAAGGATGCTAAGGAAGGAATGAGGGAAGGGAAGTGTGAAGGAGTATAGGGTGAAGAGCTGTGTGCATGGTAGATAGTAATGGGAGGAAGGAAGAAAGCGGGAGAAAGATTAGAGTGAAGGAATGAAGAAATAAATTGTTTGAGGGAGGTTGTCAGGAAATACAAGTATATTAAAAATGAAAGAATGGGGAAAGGAGTGAATGAAGATGGAGAGGAAAAGAGAGACTATAAAGAAACGGGGAAGGGGGACGAAGAAACATGGATAAGAGACAGAAAAGGGAATAAATGGAAATTAATAATGAAACTGGAATAAAGGTAGGGCATTAGAAGACATGAAGAGATAGGGTAGGATTTGAGGAAAACATAGAAATAGGAAAGGAAGCAAGGAGAGGAGTGGTGAAAGATTGTAAAGAGAAGGCAATATAAATGTGGGGTTAAGGTGATACTGATTTGTTGGCAGATTGGAGGTGGGTGAAGCTATAGTGAATCCTCCAAACTGTACCACGAAACAGATTGCCTATTTGCAGTATTGTGGGTCGTATGTTTAATGGGATAGTCTGGAGGAATCACTTACTCTTCAACCACCAACAAGAGTGATAGACGATGGAAAGAGGAGATAATGGATAGAGGGAGGGATGTACTGAAGTAAAAGTGATTTTTTATTTTTCTATATATTAAAAGAACATTAAGACCAAAGGCTCGGAGCCAGCTAATCGTCTTCATCTATAAAACTACAGGAGTATCGGTAATTCAAAATTATGCCCAATTTCGTTTGAGAATCCTAGACACATTGGGTTTGAAGGAGCACAAGTCATAGTAAGGAGGAAAGATGGATGAAGGTATAGTGATTAAATCAAGAGTTTCGTGAATTAGTAAGAGGTAAAGATTATGGAATGTATGCCTCCAGGCCCGAGAGGATCACCTCCGAGATGTGTACAGAACACTCGGAGGAACCCCAGCCACGAAAGCAAAAGACATTACATGAGAAATCTTGAAACTATTGCCTCAGATCATCCCAGTTGGCAGGACTGTAGTGCCACAGACTCTGATTCCTGGGAGGGCCCAAACTGAAGGAGATTGTGAAGGAAGATACTGAAGGATATTGGAAAGAAAATGAATGAAGGGTATGGAAGGAAGAGAGGGAATATAAGAGAATGAATAAAGGGAAGAGGAGATAGAGGGACAGATGTATAGTAATAAGAGTGAATAGGGAAGGACATTGGAGATGATATGAATAGTTGATTAGGGGAAGGATAAAGGAATGTAGGAAAGACAGGAGAATGAATGAAAGGAGGAAAGTGGAGATAATGGATAGATTGACAGGTGTACTCTAGTAAGGAGTGAAGGAGATAAGAGAAAATGAATGGTTGAATTAGGGAAAAATTGAAAGAGAGTAGGGAAGATATGAAAATGAAAGAAGGGAGGGAAGAGGAGATAATGGATGGAAGGGACTGAATAGGAGTGAATAGTGAAGGAGATTGGAGAGAAAATGAATGGTTAATTAAAGGAAGGATAGAGGAGAATAAGGAAGATAAAAGAATGAATGAAGGGAAGGAAAAGGAGATAGTGAATAGAAGGACGGATGTATTTAAATGAGAATGAAAGAAGGGAGGAGAAGAAAATGAATAGATTAACGGATGTATGTCATGTAATAAGAGTGAATAGGGAAGGAGATAAGAGAGAACATGAATGATTGATGAAGAGAAGGATGGAAAAGGACAGGGAAGATAAGAGAATGAATGTAGGAAGGGAGAAGGATGGATGGAAAACGAGGGAGTAAGATAAGTATCGAGGGAACAGGAGAATAAGTGATTGAAGGAAAGGAGAAGGATGGAGGAGGATGGGAAGAGGAGAAAATGAATGAAGGTAAGAGGGTGTGGGCAGAAGTGAAGTGAAGGGAGTGAATGGAGAAAAGATGAGAAAATAATAAAGAGAGAGAGAGATTTGTGTAATGAGAGGGGATGGATGGAGAAGAGGAAAAGACGAATATAGGTAAGAGAGAGAAGGGATGAGGGGAGGCGTACCTTGCTGGCGCGCGCGCACGCACGCGCACACACACACACACACACACACACACACACACACACACACACATTCTCTCTCTCTCTCTCTCTCTCTCTCTCTCTCTCTCTCTCTCTCTCTCTCTCTCTCTCTCTCTCTCTCTCTCTCTCCTATTTTTTCACATGTTTTCGTTCCTTTTCTTACCTCCCTCCTTCCTTCCTTTTCTTCCCCCCTTCATTATTATCTGCCCTCCCTCCCTCCCTTCTCTTCCCTCCCTCCCTCTTTCTTCCGTCCACCCCCTCCTCACTCTTTCTTCTTCCTACCGTCCATTTATCCTCTTCCCCTTCATCCTATCATCCCTTTCTTCTTTCTCCCCCTCTTCTTCCTACCATCTTACCTCTCATCCTTCCGTCAACTCATTCCTTCAACTAAATTTTTTCCTCATTTTTCTACCATTCCCCCCTCTCATCTTTCTTCCATTTCATTCTCCTGACACTCCCTCTCTTCCTTCCTCACACTCTATATCATTTCCTCTTCCACCCTTGAAATGTTTGTACACTCTCCATTTTCCATCTCACATATTTCCTCTCACCTTCCTTTTTTTTTCGTCATTTCTTTCACTCACTCACTTCCTCCCTCACTTTCATCCCTTGTTTCCTTACCTCCTTATTTTTTTACACACATCGTTTCGTCCACTCCCTCCCTTTCTTACGTCTACTTTCATCCCTTCCTTCCTCCCTTTCATACCTTCCTTCCTCCCTTTCATCACTTCCTTCCTCCCTTTCATCACTTCCTTCCTCCCTTTCATCCCTTCCTTCCTCCCTTTCATCCCTTCCTTCCTCCCTTTCATCCCTTCCTTCCTCCCTTTCATCCCTTCCTTCCTCCCTTTCATCCCTTCCTTCCTCCCTTTCATCCCTTCCTTCCTCCCTTTCATCCCATCCTTCCTCCCTTTCATCCCTTCCTTCCTCCCTTTCATCCCTTCCTTCCTCCCTTTCATCCCTTCCTTCCTCCCTTTCATCCCTTCCTTCCTCCCTTTCATCCCATCCTTCCTTCCCTTTCTTCCTCCCTTTCATCCCTTCCTTCCTCCCTTTCATCCCTTCATTCCTCCCTTTCATCCCTCCCTTTCATTCCTTCCTTCCGTCCACCTCCCTTTCATACCTTCCTTCCGTCCACCTCCCTTTCATCCCTTCCTTCCGTCCACTTCCTCTCTTTCATCCCTTCATCCCTTCCACTTCTTCCCTTTCATCCCTCCCTTCCTTCCTTCCTTCCACTCTGTACTCTGTCCTTGTACACTCTCCTTCATGCATATCGATATCCAACCTCATCACATTTCCTATCACCCTCCTACACACTCTGCTTCCCTCTTACCTAATCTCCCTTGTACCCATGCGCTGTCCTTTCCTCCCTCTTTATCCCATCCTCTTCATCTTTATCATCATATTCCCTTCCTTCTCCTCATTTCTCTGTCTCTCTGCTCATGTATACATTAATCATATTCTTGTATTATTAATGTAAGTACTCGTATAATCTCTTTATCTGTCCTCCCACACACCAAGACAAAACCACTACACCCCGAGCATTTCTCTCTTTAGTTAACTTATCACACATTCACACATAATAACATATAAACAGACGGTAGGCGAGATGCTTTACTTAGCTTACGAGCAATACGAATAATTACAAAATATCCGTGTTATGAATAGTAAATACTAATAAAATTCTTACCACCGCTTGGGGCTGTGATTGGAGCTTACCCTTGACTGTGCCTCCAAAGGGAATCTGCTCTTTGCTCTCTTAGTATTGTGTGTGTTAAGACAGGTTCACAGTTACTTCTAGACGCATGAACTCTATGGCTGTATATTTACCAACTGTACTCCACTCCACTCCAGCACCTGTCTGGAGAATGGCTTCACTACCAGATTTGAAGGGGTAACTGCCTCAAATTTCAACTCGCACACACTACACTGCTAATATATATATATATATATATATATATATATATATATATATATATATATATATATATATATATATATATATATAATTAATTTGTAAAGTATTGACCCAGTTACCCCTTCAACTCTGCTAATCCAGCCATTTTCAAGACTGGTAATTATGCGTACGGGCAAAATAGGACTGTCAGAGCGAGATAAAAGTCATATTTATTTTCGAGTGTCCTGCCTCTGGCGTACAGACACAACGATAGTCACGGATAGTGTACACCAATGAGACTGTTTCTACTCTGAGACAGGAAAGAATCCACGGGCTGATATAAATGGTACTCCCAAACTAACCCAAATTATGATACAAAACAGATTGATTGCTTACTGATTACCCCAAACTCTCTCAGTATTAACTCGTGTACTCAGGAACCAGCATCGTGTTGTTGGAGTTTTTTTTTTTTTTTTTTTCCTCAGTCGCAGCACTGTAGGATGTCAGGAGCCAGTAGTAACTCTTATGAGGTTCTGATGATATTGTGTACAGCTTAGGGGTTTGGGGTGTTTGACATATACCACACTAGATGGAGACAGTTGAACTTTAAGGTGTTGGTTACTTCCCTCCTAACACACTAGCCTCGTAGTAGATTGTGGGCAGTACCGGTACTTTAAGGGTTCTGACAGCCAGGATATTGAAAGTGAATTAATTGGCCTTTGGGCATGCTGCTGCACCGAACTTTTTTTTAATTTCCGACGGAAACCTTGCCACGGGGAAGCTTGTCTAGAACAAGATACAAGGACTGCTGATCTCACTACTGTCATGGAAACTTTACTCTTTATTCTTACAGATACTTTTATTTTTATCACATATCACTCTTGACATTCCCACTCAATCCACCCTGCCTACACTCCTTTCTTCACCTCAATTCTACGCTCTCCATTTATTTGAGAAGTCACTTTGAATACTCAAGTATTTAAACACTTCTTCCCTCGATACCTTGACTCCTTGGAGCTGCTCAATCCCCCCCCCCTTCCCTCCCTCTCATCCATGCACTTGTATTCTGTGTTGCTTGTTTCGTTTTTCATTACCCTTGTTCTCCAGTGTGAACCTTCAACTCTGCAGTCTCGCCTCGTCCTGTTCTCAACTCACCACAGATCACAATGTAATCCATAAACAACATATTTCATGGTAACTCCTCTTTGGTGTTGTCCATCAACCTGTCCATTACTGTTGTTAACAAGGAGAGGTTCAGGGCTGATCCCTGATGCAATCCCACTTTTACCTTGAACCCATCCATCATTCCCACCACACACCTCACTGCTGTCATGTTGTCCTTATATGTATCCTGCATCATATATACCTCTGTAGTTACTGTAACACAACACCATCATTTCTCTTCAAGTTCAGTGTCCATACACTAATTCTCTACTCCTCAGACACATCAATAGAGTAAGATGTAATAATTTGTAGAGTATTTCCTAATAATGGAAATACTTGTTTCACTGAGGCAGAGATAACCGTGATTTTCAATGCCTCGAAAACATAATTCCTTCATCTTTCAACTCACACTAATCTTCCAAGTGACCATCCCCTCTCCTTCAACCTACAACTCTAATTCTTGGAGTGTCTTTCTCTCACAGTCTCTCTTAGAGAGATATTACCTCTCTTGCTAAAACTGACTTAAAGAAATTAGGTGTGCTGCGCAAATTCTGTGAATACTTCAATCCCACACGCAAATGGTGTCTGTGTACAGTACAGAGGTTTCATCATTCCCTGTATGAAGTATGGCCCCCCATGTGTAGGGTGGCTCAACCTTCACAACACAACACTCCTGTACAAGGTGGAATCAACAGCCTTTCGTCTCATCAAATCTCACCTTCTTACTGATTCGCTATAACTTCACCGCTATTACACTGGACATGTCTCGTCTGAACTTTCTCAATGTATGCTTCCTCCCCTCAGGAGAACACGCAACATCACCAAACTACTCCATCTCACCCCTTTTCTGTCCAACTCCCTAATGGAGGAGTTAACTGGTACTCTCAATATTTCATATACACAACTTGTCAACTTTGGAACACTACCTCCATCCATCTTTCCCACTTACTACGACCTATGCTCCTTCCAACGCAATGTGTTGAGGCGTCTTCAACGAAATTGGACATGATTTTGGACGTCTCTCAACCTGTTTATTTTCACAGATAAATACAACAGGTCTTTAGTCTTTATCTTCCTATAAAATAATAATAATAATGATAATAATAAATAAAAACTAGTAAAAATTGATGCTGACCTTGTAATCGAAATGGATGATGCACACAATCACTGCTCCTTTCAAGCCAACTAAATTTTAGCTCCCCCCCCCCCCCCCAATGTTCAAGTTAGCATCCACGACGTAAGTCCCTTCACTTAGCCAGGGTGAAAGGAGCCATTCCATTTACTTTTTAGTTAAAAACTGTTTGCCTGCCCTAACGTACACTTTTCCTTGTGAATCTCTTCCACTCTTGCCCATCTTTCACTTGTACTTTTGCTTCATTCATTTATTCCACGTTTCCTAAACATATCGTACCAGCTTCTCCCTGGTCTTCCCCTGCTCCTCCCCTCAAAATCACTCTTACACTCGTTTCACCACTCTTGTATCATCCATCCATTCTTCCACATGCCCATACCATCTCATAACAGTCTCTTCCACTCTCTCATTCAGTGATATGCCTCCTATAAAGCAGTATGTAAAATGGGGCCATAGTCTCCACCTACTGTTGATTCACATGGGGGGGTACTTACTTTTCATGCAACTTTTCAAATATTTTATATTCTGATATGTTTTATATCTGTCTCTCCTCCAGCACCCCATTTACCTTCTTTCTTCCTCACTCCCCTTTCCTTCTTTCTCCTTCACTCCCTTTTCCTTCTTTCTCCCTCATTCCCCATTTTTCTTGCTCCTTCATTCCCCTTTCCCTCATTCCCCCATTACCCTTTTCCTTTCTCCCTCATTCCCCTTTTCCTTTCTCCCTCATTTCCCCATTACCCTTTTCCTTTCCCTCATTTCCCCATTACCCTTTTCCTTTCTCCCTCATTTCCCCATTACCCTTTTCCTTTCTCCCTCATTCCCCATTACCCTTTTCCTTTCTCCCTCATTCCCCCATTACCCTTTTCCTTTCTCCCTCATTTCCCCATTACCCTTTTCCTTTCTCCCTCATTCCCCCATTACCCTTTTCCTTTCTCCCTCATTTCCCCATTACCCTTTTCCTTTCTCCCTCATTCCCCTTATCCTTCTTTATCCCTCAGTCCCCCTTCCTTTTCCTCTCACCTCCTTTTCTTCGACCCTCTGACTCCAGCAACAAAAAATGCTGACTGATTGATTTTAAATTCTAAGTAAAAATGTGGAATGACCTTGAATACTGCTCCATCCAGCCACTAATTCATTTTCTTTTTCTTTACAGGTAAGTGTTGTCGCTGTACACTGTAGAGGTTTGTGTGTGTTGCAGGTGAAGGTGAGGGAAGGCCAGGCGAGTGTTTTCATAGTTGATTTGGAACTGTTTAGCTTAATAATATGACGTAAGTAAATATGAATCTTTTTAGTGAATAATATAGGCCACTGGTTCCTTCAGACTGGGCCTTTTGTATACAAGGACATCAAAATGTTATTGCCTGACAAAACTAATCATACGGTACCACTTTACTGATACTTTACTATTAATGATATTGGAGGTTGTAGATTTTAGGCATATTTCAGTGGGGGTCAAGTTAGCTGTACCATAAATTTTAGTATAAATTATGATAATAGTAGGGAGGGCATAGATAAAATAATTGGTCATTGAAATTGCCATCGTCACTAATCAAGGATAAACTACTACTTTTCACTAGATTATATGATTTTCAACATCAAAGTCAGGCAACTAAACCTCGTCACTGCACCAATTCACCATCAAACAATATATGTACAATTTACATACAAAAACTTTGCAAATTTTCTTTAGCATATTCCAAACTAAATATTGATCTTTTAAAAACCTGTATGTAATGGATTTCAAACCAAAGGTGCAGATGGAGAATTTAGAAACTATGTGACTTCTGGTCCGGTATTCAGAAAACATATCAGAGTTTACACTAGTTCGTATGAATATGTTTGTGTTTCAGGCACATTTTGAAGTGGTTAATGGTTTTTATATTAAATCATTATGAACTTATTTTATTATTTCGGGTCCTGTTCCTTGTCATGATCGAACGCTTACCAAGATAATTTAAGCTTAAGAGTGAAATTTGCCTTTGTGGATGCGCTCCCTGATCGACTTGGGGGTTGTCTGACTTCCATTTTGAACTAGCTGTCGATCACTTACAGTTCTCGAGTTAGTCACACTGGAAATTCAAGTAACAACTGCCATTATGTAAGGTAGTTAAAGTGAAAAAAAAAGTAAAAAATAATATTAAAATAATGAATACTATTTTACTGACTCTGACAAATATTCACTAGCGGAATCATACGTCACCTATAGACAGGAACAAGCCCTGGTTGATTGTTGTTGATTACCAGTGTCTCGTTCCCAGTAAAAGGCGACTAAACGGGGCTTTCACTTCTCCAACTGTCCATTTTTTTTCATATTACCTTTTGTGCTTACTGTTATACCTCTCAATCACCGTCCTCGGGCGCCATATGACCTCGGTGTTACGGCGCATAATATCAATAATTTAGTTTCGTTCCCAATCTTCTTGTCAGTAAATCACAGGTTGGAGTAACTTGGTTAGAGGTATTCAAGGGGTGATTTTTTTTTTTTTCGGTTTGTACGTTTATGTGTAATTATTATTATAGATGGTGTGATGGAGGTGGAGGCTGGAGGAATTGTCTGTAGGTAACTTAACGTGTTCTTAATATACCTGTATTATTTATCTCCTCTCACACACCTCCACCTTTCATATCCCTCCACCACCACCTCCCACATCACTCCACCACCACCTCCCACATCACTCCACCACCACCTCCCACATCACTCCACCACCACCTCCCACATCACTCCACCATCACCTCCCACATTCTCCACTACCACCTCCCACACCCCTCCCACATCCCTCCACTACCACCACCTCCCACATCCCTCCACCAACAAACCACCACCTCCCACATCCCTCCACCAACAAACCACCACCTCCCACATGCACACCTCCCATCCCCTCCCTCCCACCCCCCCACCCCCCCACACATACATACATACATACATAAATCCACTTCTTTTCAATCGTGTCCCCCTCCCAAATTTTTCCCATCTGTCTCCCCTTGTCTTGCTATTCCTTCCATCCTCTCATCCCTCCATCCCTTTACATCCTTTATTCTTTGTCAGTGCTTTCCATCCTTTCTTCTTCTTTGCCACTCTGCTTGCCATCCTTTTTTCTTCTTTGCCACTCTTTGCTTGCCATCCTTTCTTGTTCTTTGACACTCTCTGCTTGCCATCCTTTCTTCTTTGATACTCTGCTTGCCATCCTTTCTTCTTTACCACCCTTTGCTTTCCATCCTTCCTACTCTCCTTCCCATCCTTTCTTCTCTCCTTCCCATCCTTTCTTCTCTCCTTCCCATCCTTCCTTCTCTCCTTCCCATCCTTCCTTCTCTCCTTCCCATCCTTCCTTCTCTCCTTCCCATCCTTTCTTGTTCTTTGACACTCTGCTTGCCGTCCTTTCTTCTTTACCACTCTGATTTCAATGCTCTTTTGATTCATATGCTCATTTATAGCATGGCTCATTTGTTACCCTCTGTCTCTTATGCTCCATTTTATTCCTGTTATGCTCCACTGTGTGTTTCTATGCCACTGCTACTCTCTGTCTCGTATGCTCCCTTTTATTCTTGTTATGCTCCAATGTTGTGTATCATGCCACTGCTACCCTCTGTCTCTTATGCTCCCTTTTATTCCTGTTATGCTCCACTGTGTGTTTCTATGCCACTGCTACCCTTTGTCTCGTATGCTCCATTAAATTCCTGTTATGCTCCACTGTGTGTTTCTATGCCACTGTTACTCTCTGTCTCGTATGCTCCCTTTTATTCTTGTTATGCTCCAATGTTGTGTATCATGCCACTGCTACCCTCTGTCTCTTATGCTCCCTTTTATTCCTGTTATGCTCCAATTTGTGTTTGATATGCCTATGTTACCCCTCTGTCTCTTATGCTCCTTTGAATTATTGCTATGCTCCACTGTGTGTATCATATGCCTCTGCTTCTCTCTCATATGCTCCATTTTATTCCTGTTATGCTCCACTGTGTTTCTATGCCACTGCTACCCTTTTTCTCTTATGCTCCCATTTATTCCTGGTATGCTCCAATGTTGTGTATCATGCCATTGTTCACTTCTGTCTCGTATGCTCCCTTTTATTCCTGTTATGCTCCACTGTGTTTCTATGCCACTGCTACCCTTTGTTTCTTATGCTCCATTAAATTCCTGTTATGCTCCGCTGTGTGTTTCTATACCACTGCTACTCTTTGTCTCTTATGCTCCCTTTGATTCTTGTTATGCTCCACTGTTTGTTTGATATGCCTATGTTACCCCTCTGTTTCTTATGCTCCTCTGTGTTTATGCCACTGCTACCCTTTGTCTCTTATGCTCCATTTTATTCCTGTTATGCTCCAATGTGTGTTTGATATGCCTATGTTACCACTCTGTCTCTTATGCCCCTTTCAATTATTGCTATGCTCCAATGTTGTGTACCATGCCACTGTTCACTCCTGTCTCGTATGCTCCCCTTTTATTCCTGTTGTGCTCCAATTTGTGTTTGATATGCCTATCTTACCACTCTGTCTCTTATGCTCCTTTGAATTACTGCTATGCTCCACTGTGCTTCATATACCACTGCTCTCTTCTGTCTCGTATGCTCCTTTTTATAACAACTATGCTCTGCTATGTATAACTATGCCTCAGTTGCTCCCTTCTGTGTCTTATGCTCCTTTGAAATACAGTTATGCTCCACTGTGTATTTCATATATGCCTCGTATGCTCCTTTTTATAACTACTCTGCTCTGCATTTCTGTGTCTTATGCTCCTTTGAATTACTGTTATGCTCCACCGTGTATTTAATATATGCCTCTGCTTCCTTATGTCTCGTATGCTCTCCTATGCTCCTTTGAAATACAGTTATGCTCCATTCTGTACTTCATATATGTCTCGTATGCTCTCCTATGCTCTCACATGCCCACTCCTATGCTCAATATGCTCTTGTATCTCAAATTCTGCTCTCTTGTGTAACTGGAATGCTCACTTGTGTTATTTATGTGTCTCTTGTCTTGTGTATATAATTATGCTCCTTCTGTCTCCATGCTCAGTACTATGCTCCCTATAACCCCTTCCCAGTACTCCTCTCCCCTCCTCTCCCTCCCCCTCCTCCCTATCCCTCCCCCTTCTCCCTCCTCGTACTCCTATCCTTCCCCTCTCACCCCGTACTCCTCTCCCCTTCCCCTCCCCTCCCCATACTCTTCTCCCCCCCTCCTCTCCCCTCCCCATACTCTTCTCCCCCTTTCCCTCCCCTCCCCATACTCTTCTCCCCCCTTCCCCTCCCCATTCTCTTCTCCCCCCTTCCCCTCCCCATTCTCCAATCCCTCCCCCCCCTCCCCGTTCTCCTATCCCTCCCCCCTCCCCGTACTCTATCCCTCCCCGTTCTCCTATCCCTCCCCGTTCTCCTATCCCTCCCCCCCTCCCCGTTCTCCTATCCCTCCCCCCCCTCCCCGTTCTCCAATCCCTCCCTCCCCCCCCCCCCCTCCACGTACTCCGCCAGATCACCCCTCACATCCTGGACGAGACAAGGAAAAAAAACACAGACGCACACGCACACACTCACTCACTCTCACACATACTCAGGCGCGCGGTCACACACACACTCTCAGGCGCGCGCGCACACACACTCAGGCACACACACACACTCTCAGGCGCGCGCGCACACACACACTCAGGCACACACACACACCTCTCAGGCACGCGCGCGCACACACACACTCTCAGGCGCGCGCACACACACTCACGCACGGACACACATCTTACAAAAACTGCAAAGTCAGGCAGCATAGTATTATTAGTATAACATTGTAGCACAAGTTGGTGCGTCTAATGGGAAGCAGGTTATCACAAACAGACACACACACACACAGACAGACAGACAGACAAGCGAGAATGTGGCAAGGACAGGTAGTAGTCAACTCTCGAAAGGTCTTACTAAGCATCCATACCGAAGAGTTAGTTGCTTTGCTTATATAACTGATATGAATGTGTAGCAAAATATTGACACTGTATATATAACATCCATATATATATAGCTAGAGGAAATTTGTAGGTTAGCAGGCAATATTATTTTTAGCACATGCAGGATCCTAGCAGAACTTTATTTATAGTATACCGTTAGTTATCTCGGTTGATGCAAATTTTGTGCTAGATAAAGTTACAGAATGTTTTTTTTTTGTTAGAAATGTTTACAGTCGAAGGTTCTTGACAGTATCTTGGCGTGTAATTGAAATCAGTGCTGCTTATCGATGTACTAATTTACGAAATATATTGAAAACCTAAGACAGTGACGTCGTAAATACGGTAGGTACCACGTGTTTACGAAGTGGAATACTTCCCACACCACATTCTCTGGTATGGGATTCTTGACGTACAGTTCTGTCTGTCTTCATCTCCACCCTTCAGTACATTTCCTGAGGTGTAAACTTATAATTGGACTGTGAATTTTGTGAACATTGTAGATAACCCTTCATAAAGATGTGGTAAGCGGGTTCCTTCCTTACCGCTGAAACTTCTCTCTTTTTTGGTATCGATTTGCTTGATAAAGTAACCAAGTGGAAAACCGGCTGTTGGTCATGCACGTGCCGATCACTAGACCCTTGAAAGAAACTCATTAAATATTTGCATTATTTTTCATGCTTGAATAACTTCAGTGCAGTAAGCATTCTGGGAAGTCACCCCCTCACTGTCATACACTGCTCAAGAATGTAGGTTCAATATTTCCAGGAAGCACTGATGAGGAGTGAGTTAAAACATCTTTGTCTGCTGCCTCATTATCACTCTCACAAAACACTTCACATCACGCTAAGAGATAATCATGTCAGTAAACAATTTTTACTGTCCACGTGTCGAAAGAACACGAGAGAGAGAGAGAGAGAGAGAGAGAGAGAGAGAGAGAGAGAGAGAGAGAGAGAGAGAGAGAGAGAGAGAGTAGTGTTTGTGTGTGTATGTTAGTAGTGAATGACCTTGGTCATCACTGCTGGGGTACAGCTTACTGTGTTGTTTTATTGTTGTTTATCCTTGTACATGAACCCATCCAGCCAACCAACCAGACACAAGGACTGGGAAGGTGTACAGGTGTTCTATACCATCACCATCATTTCTGTAGACAACGTCATCATCGGAGTTAACCCTTGGACCACTGAGGATTTCTTTTGTTTTCAGTAGTCGTCTGGAGTTAGTACTGTACCGAAGAGTGAGTCATTGTTAATACAGAATGTTCTTTGTAAATGATTACCATCATTAATTTATACTTGAAATTAAAGCTACTGGATTTGATGGAGATGGTTGGTGATATGAGAAAATGTGAAGCGTAAACTTTTGTTTACAAAATTAATTTAAAAGTTAATTTTATTAGTTTTTAATATTTGGACGTCCCTCTCATACCCACTACGCATTCTAGTTCCCTCATTCACTCCCTGTGTAGTCTAGTCCCCTTCCATCACACCCTGTTGTCTTCGCCCTTAGTCGACTCCCCATATCACTTCTTATTTAACCCTCACTAAATCATCCCCATTCTGTTGTACCCATTCCCTCTCCCCTTACTCCTGCCACTCGCTATTGTCCCCCTCTACTCCCTACTCCCTACGTAGCCAAGTCCCGCTCCCCCTAATCTTACCCCCCAATCCTCCCCAACCCTGTAGTCTCAAACACCTCCCTCTCCCCCTAACCTTACCCCCCAGTCCTCTCCCAATCCTGTAGTCTCAGACCCCTCCCTATCCCCCTAACCTTACACCCCCCCAATCCTCCCCAACCCTGTAGTTCCCCCCTCCTCCCCCCTC
>JAWQEG010005239.1:0-7500 GCA_033782935.1 Petrolisthes cinctipes
GTATGTATGTGTGTATTTGTATGTATGTATGTATGTATGTATATGTATGTATCTGTGTCTTTATGTGTATGTATGTGTGTATATTTCTCTGCGTATCAAGGTTGGTGGGGGGAGGGGGCAGAGGGTGAGTGGGGGGGGGGGTAGTCTGAGTGGGACAGAGGTGAGGAAAGGAAATAGTATCATTGTTCGCTTGTGATACAGTTCAAGAGTATTTTTCGGTGTGTGTGTGTGTGTGTGTGTGTGTGTGTTGTAAATAAAGTGTCCTATTGTGTGTGTGTGTGTGTGTTGTAACTGAAGTGTCCTATTGTGTGTGTGTGTGTGTGTGTGTGTGTGTGTATGTGTGTGTGTTGTAACTGAAGTGTCCTATTGTGTGTGTGTGTGTGTGTGTGTGACAGTGGAGCAATCAAGACAGTAATAAAGAAGGTGAGAATGACTCACTGTGAGAATGATCCCCTGCCTATGAATGAGATTGTTCATGGTACGAACTTTGAATCTATGGCTGATTTAATAACAGATCTTATTAATACGAGTATCGAAGATATCAGATTTCCTGATTCTGAGAAAAGATCGATTGTGAAGCCTATAGTGAAAGGGAAGTTGGATACTCAGGAACTTAGTTCTTTCCGTCCTGTATCTAATTTAACTTTCTTGTCGAAACTTCTAGAGAATGTAATCCTAGATCAGTTGAGTAATCATTTGGAGAGAGTGGGGGTGCTCCCGGACAATCAGTCCGCATATAGAAGGCACTATTCGACCGAAACAGCGTTATGTTCAGTGGTCAGTAATATGCGGAGTTTGATTGATAATGGCAAGTGCGGAATTCTAATATTACTGGATCTAAGTGCTGCCTTCGATACAGTGGTGCACACTCTGTTGTTACAAGACTGTCGTAGTATTGGAATAACCGGTAGTGCTCTAGCATATCTCAAGAGTTATCTGGAATCGAGAACATATCGTGTACAGATTGGTGAATCTTTTTCCCAACAGAAAACTTTGGAAAGGGGTGTGCCACAGGGCAGTGTTTTGGGGCCCATCTTATTTTGTATTTATACAATTGAACTCTCTCATTTACTGGGTAGCCATGGAGTTAATTTTAAATTATTCGCGGATGATACGCAGTTCTACATGTCATTTTGTAATGTACAGGATTGCGAAGAAAAACTTACTTCTATTATGTTAGACAAAAAAATGGATGGTTCGTAAGCAATTGAAGCTTAATGAGAGCAAGACCGAGTGTTTAGTTGTTGGGAGAATCTTAGACATTGAAAGAGTGAATATTGGCCAGATAAAAGTGAACAATCAGTACATCAAAGTCAGTAAGAATGTGAAGAATTTGGAGTGATATTGGACTGGGAGTTGTCAATGAAAGACCAAATAAACGAAACAGTGAGGATGGCGAGCTGTCACTTGAAGAATATTGGATTTGTGAAGAAATATTTAAATGAAAAGTATGTGCAGATGCTCGTGCAAAATCATGTAATTAGCAAGTAGGATTATTGCAACTCTCTTTACTACCGTTTGCCCAATTACCTTCTAAGGAAGTTACAGCTGGTCATGAATAGAGCCGCACGACTCATAAAAGGATTGTCACGACGAGAGAGAATAACGCCGGCACTAATCGACTTGCATTGGCTGCCAGTGAGGGCGAGACTCGAATACAAACAGTGTGTGATGGTATACCAGGCTCTGCATTCCGGCAAACCAGAGTACATAAGAAATATCCTGATGGACTATAATGTTAATACTGGTATGATACTGAGACACGGCGTAGAAGTAAATAGGCTCAATGAACCAAGGTATAATACAGAGGTGGGACGAAGAGCCTTTGAGAAGAGTGCTCCTAGGCTGTACAACAGTCTACCCCATCACATTAAAGTGGTGGAGAACGTCCGAATCTTCAGGAAGAGATTGAAGACCTATTTATTCACCAGCTCCTATGACTTCATAAATAAAGTTGTGAAACAACCATATTCCTGGTGAGAAACGTCCAAGGGTGGGAGCGAGGAGCGTCACTGTGTGGCGGAGCGCTCCCATGAACAACTTCAAACAAGTAACAAGTAAGTGTGTGTGTGTGTGTGTGTGTGTGTGTGTGTGTGTGTGTGTGTTGTATATGATAATCGTGTTGCCATTTAATCAAGTGAGAGTGAATCAAATATGTTGCAGAATGTGTAAGTCAGAATTCGGTAAAGAAAGACAAACACACACACACACACACACAAACAGACAGAAATAAAGACATACACACACACACACACACACACACACACACACACACACACACACACTCAAATAGACAGACAGGCACACATACACAGTCACACACACACACATAAACAGACACACACACACACACACACACACTAGAACACACAAACAAACAGACAGAAAGAGAAACACACACTCAAGCAGACACACAGACACAAAAACAAACAAACACACAGATAGAATCACACACACACACACACACACACATGCATCCCTCACTCACTCTCTCTCCCCCTCCATATCACCTTCCCTACACACACACACACACACACACACACACACTAAAACAGACAGACAGACAGACAAACAGGAACACACACACACACACACACACACTAAAACAGACACACATACACTAAAACAGACAGACAGACACACACACACACAAACACACACTAAAACAGACACACACACACACACACAGACAGACAGACAGAAACACACACACACACAGACACACACACAAAAAGAAAAAACGAAAAACACACACTCATAAAGTGTCCTATTGTGTGTGTGTGTGTGTGTGTGTGTGTGTGTGTGTTGTATATGATAATCGTGTTGGCATTTAATCAAGTGAGAGTGAATCAAATATATATGTTGCAGAATGTGTAAGTCAGAATTCGGTAAAGAAAGACCAACACACACACACACACAAACAGACAGAAATTAAGACAAACACACACACAGACAGACAGAAAGGCAAACACACACACATACACACTCAAATAGACAGACAGGCACACATACACAGTCACACACACACATAAACAGACACACACACACACACACATAAACACACACACACACACACACACTAGAACACACAAACAAACAGACAGAAAGAGAAACACACACTCAAGCAGACACACAGACACAAAAACAAACAAACACACAGATAGAATCACACACACACACACACACATGCATCCCTCACTCACTCTCTCTCCCCCTCCATATCACCTTCCCTACACACACACACACACACACACACTAAAACAGACAGACAGACAGACAGACAAACAGACAAACAGGAACACACACACACACCCTAAAACAGACACACAGACACTAAAACAGACAGACAGACACACACACACATACACACACACAAACACACACTAAAACACACACACACATACACACACAGACAGACAGACAGAAACACACACACACACAGACACACACACACAAAAAGAAAAAACGAAAAACACACACACATAAAGTGTCCTATTGTGTGTGTGTGTGTGTGTGTGTGGATATGTGATGATTGTTCTTTTGGAATAAAGACAAATAACGAGTTGAGATCACAAGTAAATGAAGTGAAAGAAGAGCTGAAAGAACTAAGGAAGATTATTATCGAAGGTTTTAAGACTGTGGCAAATGGCATTTCAACTGAAATTGTTGAGGTGAAGGAATGTGTGAGCTCGGTGAGTGAATCAGTTGACACCCTGTGTACCGATTCAGTGCCTGGAGGGGAGGCCGGAATGAACCACAATCGTTGGGTGGACGTGGTTAAGAGGAGGAGAAAGAATAAATCGGAAAAGAATTTGCTATGTATAAAGGCCTCATCAGATGATGAAAAAGCAGTGAATAGTAAGAAGGAAATTGCACAAGCTTTGTCAGGAGTTCAAATTAAGGATGCAAGATTCACTTCCAATGGGAATATTGTTATGAACTTCGATAACGAAAATGTAAGGGAAATGGTCTGCTGAAAAGCTGAAGGAAGTGTCAAACGTGACGACAAATAATGTAAAGAAGCTGAAGCCGAAAATTATGATATGCAATATTCATGATGAGGAATATGATGGTAACAAGGACTCTTTCATTAAAGATTTAGTGGACAGAAATGCACATTTACAGTCGATTGATTACATCACGGAAATGATCGAGTTGTTGTTTGTGAAACCAGCGACTGGGGGTACGAAGCATTGCATTTTGAAATGTGATCCAGTGGTTAGAGCTCAGTTTAGTAAAATGCTTGACAAGGTCAAGCTGAAGTGGGGTGTGTACAGGGTCAGGGACAGGTACCACGCGTTAAGCTGTTACCATTGTCAGAGGTATGGCCATGTTTCGGACAATTGTAAAGACAGGATTGAGAGGGTGAGCCCACGATGCCGTAAGTGTGCTGGTGAACACGACAGCAGGGGCTGCGAGGTGCAAGAAAGGAAGTGTATTAATTGTGTGAGATACCAAAAAGAGCCATCTAATCATTCAGTAAATGATGGGTACTGTCCTGTATTTGTGGCGGAGTTGCAGCGGATTATGAACTGTACTTTACATGGGTGCTCCACCTAAGATAAAGGGTTATAAATGTGGTGTATTAAACATTCAGTCTGTAAGAAATAAGACGTTTGGTATTCGTGATTTGATTAAAGATGAAAATTTACACATATTCGCTCTTACCGAGACGTGGCTGGGTGAATATGAGTACGCAGTAATCAATGAAATGACACCTGTCACACACTCATTCCTGCACGTCCCTAGATTAAACAGACAAGGAGGGGGTGTTGGAATATTTGTATCAAATTCGTTTAAGAAGATTAGGAAAAGTGTAACGGAGGAATTTGAAAGCTTTGAATTATTGAGAGTGGACTGTGAAATAAACACAAACAAAATAACAAAGTTGGTGATATACAGGCCTCCGGGACTTAGTGTAAGACAATTCATTGATGAACTTAGGGACTATTTGGACACAGTGGATATGGTGGGTGCAACCGCTCTTATTTGTGGTGATTTTAATATAAGAGTGAATAACCCTGGTGAACGTTATGTTACTGAATTTATTGATACAATGAAATCATTCAACCTTATTAATTCGGTAGATAAACCTACATCAATTGGTGGAAATATTATTGATTTGGTTTTCTCGGATGGTGACCTGAAGCTTATTGATAATCTACAGGTCAATGAAAGTTGCTCTCTCTCTCCGGTGCATAAACTAATTACGTTTTACATGCCAATTGTTAGGGCACAAAAACATAGAAAAACCATTAAATTTCGCTCAAAGCGGAATTTTGAGCCCGAAGCATTGATAGACATAATACTGAATAAACTAACAACAACACGAAGTGGTTTGTGTGTTCATGGTAATCAGAGGAAAGATGAATGCACAACATGTTTCTTTGAACTCTATAATAACATCACCAGAGAGGAATACAACGAAATGTGTCCCATGATTGAAAAGGATATTGTTATTAAAGACAGTGCACCGTGGTACAACAGTGTGGTAGATCAGGCAAAAAGGGAAAAGAAGAGAAAGGAGAAGTTGTGGCGAAGACACAAAACAGATGAAATGAGAGCAGCTTATACTCAAGCGAGAAACAATGAGAGAAGATTGATTATTATGACCAAACTGGAATACTATAGTAAAAAGACCTTAGAAGCAGGGAAGGATATAAGCAAGTTGTATAGAACGCTTAATGATCTTACTGGGTATAAGAAGAAGAACAAGCTACCTGAAGGCTTCTCTAATGAAGAATTAGCAAATAAATTTGTAGACTTCTTTGATGGAAAAATTAAAGATATAATCAAGGATATTAGCATCAACAAAACTAGTCCTGAATATTTTGTGCAATGGGAGGACGAATTTGTGCCCGAATTGCGATCTTTTCACTTAGTTGACAGTGGAGCAATCAAGACAGTAATATAGAAGGTGAGAATGATCCCCTGCCTATGAATGAGATTGTTCATGGTACGAACTTTGAATCTATGGCTGATTTAATAACAGATCTTATTAATACGAGTATCGAAGATATCAGATTTCCTGATTCTGAGAAAAGATCGATTGTGAAGCCTATAGTGAAAGGGAAGTTGGATACTCAGAAACTTAGTTCTTTCCGTCCTGTATCTAATTTAACTTTCTTGTCGAAACTTCTAGAGAATGTAATCCTAGATCAGTTGAGTAATCATTTGGAGAGAGTGGGGGTGCTCCCGGACAATCAGTCCGCATATAGAAGGCACTATTCGACCGAAACAGCGTTATGTTCAGTGGTCAGTAATATGCGGAGTTTGATTGATAATGGCAAGTGCGGAATTCTAATATTACTGGATCTAAGTGCTGCCTTCGATACAGTGGTGCACACTCTGTTGTTACAAGACTGTCGTAGTATTGGAATAACCGGTAGTGCTCTAGCATATCTCAAGAGTTATCTGGAATCGAGAACATATCGTGTACAGATTGGTGAATCTCTTTCCCAACAGAAAACTTTGGAAAGGGGTGTGCCACAGGGCAGTGTTTTGGGGCCCATCTTATTTTGTGTTTATACAATTGAACTCTCTCATTTACTGGGTAGCCACGGAGTTAATTTTAAATTATTCGCGGATGATACGCAGTTCTACATGTCATTTTGTAATGTACAGGATTGTGAAGAAAAACTTACTTCTATTATGTTAGACATAAAAAAATGGATGGTTCGTAAGCAATTGAAGCTTAATGAGAGCAAGACCGAGTGTTTAGTTGTTGGGAGAGTCTTAGACATTGAAAGAGTGAATATTGGCCAGATAAAAGTGAACAATCAGTACATCAAAGTCAGTAAGAATGTGAAGAATTTGGGAGTGATATTGGACTGTGAGTTGTCAATGAAAGACCAAATAAACGAAACAGTGAGGATGGCGAGCTATCACTTGAAGAATATTGGATTTGTGAAGAAATATTTAAATGAAAAGTCTGTGCAGATGCTCGTGCAAAATCATGTAATTAGCAAGTTGGATTATTGCAACTCTCTTTACTACCGTTTGCCCAATTACCTTCTAAGGAAGTTACAGCTGGTCATGAATAGAGCCGCACGACTCATAAAAGGATTGTCACGACGAGAGAGAATAACGCCGGCACTGATCGACTTGCATTGGCTGCCAGTGAGGGCGAGACTCGAATACAAACAGTGTGTGATGGTATACCAGGCTCTGCATTCCGGCAAACCAGAGTACATAAGAAATATCCTGATGGACTATAATGTTAATACTGGTATGATACTGAGACACGGCGTAGAAGTAAATAGACTCAATGAACCAAGGTATAATACAGAGCCTTTGAGAAGAGTGCTCCTAGGCTGTACAACAGTCTACCCCATCACATTAAAATGGTGGAGAACGTCCGAATCTTCAGGAAGAGATTGAAGACCTATTTATTCACCAGCTCCTATGACTTCATAAATAAAGTTGTGAAACAAACATATTCCTGGTGAGAAACGTCCAAGGGTGGGAGCGAGGAGCGCCACTGTGTGGCGGAGCGCTCCC
>JAWQEG010005239.1:22500-30000 GCA_033782935.1 Petrolisthes cinctipes
GGTTAGGTTAGGTTAGGTTAGGTTAGGTTAGGTTAGGTTAGGTTAGGTTAGGTTAGGTTAGGTTTGGTTAGGTTAGGTTAGGTTAGGTTAGGTTAGGTTAGGTTTGGTTAGATTAGGTTAGGTTAGGTTAGGTTAGGTTAGGTTAGGTTAGGGTTGGTTAGATTAGGTTAGGTTAGGTTAGGTTAGGAGGAAATAGTGACCCTATTATCTTGACTATCCCAAAAACCACACACACACACACACACACACAGTACAACTTTCTCGGATATAAAAACGAGTATCAATAAACTTCAAGCAGCCTAAAGAGAGAGAGAGAGAGAGAGAGAGAGAGAGAGAGAGAGAGAGAGAGAGAGAGAGAGAGAGAGATACCGTTACTACTAAGAATTCGAGCATGATTCAGGAGGTTAGAGTTTTTACTGTTTTATTTATAGCATCACTACCACAACTACTACCACTACTACTAATAATAATAGCACCGCTCCTACTACTACTACTAATAATAGCACCACCACTACTACTACTAATAATAGCACCACACCTACTACTACTAATAATAATAGCACCACCACTACTACTACTAATAATAGCACCACCACTACTACTACTAATAATAGCACCACACCTACTACTACTAATGATAGCACCACACCTACTACTACTAATAATAGCACCACTCCTACCACTACTAATAATAGCACCACACTACTACTACTAATAATAGCACCACACCTACTACTACTAATAATAGCACCACACCTACTACTACTAATAATAGCACCACACCTACTACTACTAATAATAGCACCACACCCACTACTACTAATAATAGCACCACACCTACTACTATTACTAATAATAATAATAATAATAGCCCCACCACTACTACTACTACTAATAATAGCACCACACCTACTACTACTAATAATAGCATCACCACTACAATTAATAGCATCACTCCTACTACTACTACTACTACTACTACTAATATTATCAATGTATTTGTTCTTGTATTTGTACTTCTTCTTGCCCCAGGGAAATGCCTCACAGATACCTATGTTAATATACCTCTCTCTCTCTCTCTCTCTCTCTCTCTCTCTCTCCTGGAAGTGGTAGTACCGTTTCTCTCTCTCCCCTGGTAGTAGCGTGTTCTCTCTCTCTCTCTCTCTCTCTCTCTCTCTCTCCTCTCTCTCTCTCTCTCTCTCTCTCTCTCTCTCTCCAAACTATTCCAAGCAACAGAACACCATTATTTTTGTAAGATAAATTCTCCTCTTATTTATTAATGTGGTATTGTAAAAATCAAAGGAATAAAAAAATATGATTATGAATTTTTTTTTTTTTATTTCTTTCCCTTTACTATTTTATCCTTCAAGGAGTGAGTGAGTGAGTAAGCGAGTGAGTGAGTGCAGTGAGTGAGTTAGTGTGTAAGCGAGTGAGTGAGTGAGTGTGTGTGTGAGTTAGTAAGCGAGTGTGTGAGTTAGTGAGTGAGTGAGTGAGTGTGTAAGCGAGTGAGTGAGTGAGTGAGTAAGCGAGTGTGTGAGTGAGTGAGCTAGTGAGTGAACGAGTGTGTGAGTGAGTGATTGAGTGAGCTAGTGAGTGAACGAGTGTGTAAGCGAGTGAGTGAGTGAGTAAGCGAGTGAGTGAGTGAGTGTGTGAGTTAGTGAGTGAGTGTGAGTTAGTGAGTGAGTGTGTGAGTGAGTGTGTGAGTGAGTGAGCTAGTGATTGAACGAGTGTGTAAGCGAGTGAGTGAGTGAGTGAGTGTGTGAGTTGGTGAGTGAGTGAGTGAGCTAGTGAGTGAGCGAGTGTGTGAGCGAGTGAGCTAGTGAGTGAACGAGTGTGTAAGCGAGTGAGTGAGTGAGTGAGTGTGTGAGTGAGTGAGTGAGTGAGTGTGTAAGCAAGCGAGTAAGTGAATAAGCAAGCGAGTAAGTGAATAAGCAAGCGAGTAAGCGAGTAAGTGAATAAGCAAGCGAGTAAGCGAGTAAGTGAACGAACAAGGGAACATAACTTTTACCACCCACTGTATACTCCAAATTAATTAGTAAACAGTGCATTATAGACACCATTTTTACAGCCCAGCAAAAAAATTACCCCACCACTACCACCACCACCAACACCAATATATTATTACGCTTTCTCAAAAATCCTAAATATCACCTGAATAGATTGCATTAATTTACTGAAGTCATAGTGTAATGCAAAATGTATAATATAATTAATTAATTTTTGGTGTACAGGTGGGTAAAAAAATATTGGACCCCCCCTACCCCCCCCATACTATCCCCCCCCCCCTCTATGGAATTTTATACTTAATTTTAATGCAAGGTTGGTTATATATTTTTTTTTCTGACTGTACATGCATAATCAAAAGTGTAGGTTTTCATTATAGGATTTGTGTAAAATATTGGTTGGTTGACTATGATTATTATGTTTAAGGTACCCTTGTGTGTGTGTGTGTGTGTGTGTGTGTGTGTGTGATGTAGTCAGAAAATTGGAGGTTAGTGAGTTCTTTAAATATAGCCACCGAACACACACACACACACACACACACACACACACACACACACACACACACACACCTATATGGAAGGAGCATGTAGTCAGAAAATTGGAGGTAAATGAGTCCTTCAAATACACACACACACACACACACACACACACACACACACACACACACATACACACACACATACACACACACCTATATGGAAGGAGCATGTAGTCAGAAAATTGGAGGTAAATGAGTCCTTCAAATACACACACAGACACACACCTATAATATGAAAAGAGTATGTTTGTTTCGTGGTATAATCAGCTAGGAGGAATCAGAAGCCACCAATTATTATTATCATACACGATCACAGGGTCCTTAAGGAAGTGGTGTATTTTATTACGTACAGTTATACACATCCCAGAAGAAAAAAAAACCCCACCCACCACACGTTGTTAATCTTACTATTCAAAATGTGTAAATATATATAACCTGTTTCGATTTTCACTATTATAATCTTTGTGGAAAAATAAATGGTGCAGAGAATTAGTAAAGGAAGTCGTAGATTTAGTCTTTGGAAAATAATGTTGTGGGTATTTTAACTAAGCAAAGAAAATAGTTGATTCAAGTTATATTTATAATTTATAACCTGGATAAAACTACATTACATATACTCTTTCTTCCCTCTCAAAAAATTCTTAGATATATCGGAATAAATTTCATATAAGTCTTTGAAAAATAATGTTGAGAATATTTATATTAAGGAAGAAAGTAGTTGATTTTAGTCACCTACATTTATATAATAACCTATTTAAAACTACATATACTCTTCTCTCTCTCTCTCTCTCTCTCTCTCTCTCTCTCTCTCTCTCTCTCTCTTACTCTGTTTTCTTCAATTTTAACCATTTTAATCGTCTTTTATTCTCTCTCTCTCTCTCTCTCTCTCTCTCTCTCTCTCTCTCTCTCTCTCTCTCTCTCTCTCTCTCTCTCTCTCTCTCAAAAAAAAAAAAAAAAAAAAAAAAAAAAAATCTCAAATATCATTGTAATAGTTTTCACATAAAGTCTTTGAAAAATTAATGTTGTGGATATTATAATTAAGGAATAAAGTAGTTGATTTAAGTCACATTCATAATATAACCTGGGGGTCCAAGAGAAGAAACCACTACACACACACACACACACACACACACACACACACACACACACACACACACACACACACACACACATCTTTAATTAACAACCCTTTCACTTCCCTCAAATAATTAAGGTGGTAATTCTTTTTTGATACATTGGAGTGCCTTGATTCCTCCAAAGTATGCTTGGAAACAGGACCAGAAGTGCAAAAATAATAGTAATAAAAACAATAATAATAATAATAATAATAATAATAAAAACAGTAATAATAATAATAATAAAAACAATAATGATAATAATAATAATAATAAAAACAATAATAATAATAATAATAATAATAAAAACAATAATAATAATAATAATAAAAACAACAATAATAATAATGCTCGGAAACAGGACCAGAAGAGCAAAAATAATGGTGTTCTGTTGCTTGGAATAGTTTGGAGGATTCAGTTGCTCCAGATTTACCAACACAAAACTTCCCGCTTTAAATATCATCAATAGAAGATTAATATATTATTTAGTGAAGCATATAACACGTTTAGGGTCGATTCCACAGTCCTTCGTTTTGGTTTGTTAGCATGCAAACGAAAGAATGTTAGCCGTTTAAATAACTTATGGCTCAATTATTATTATTAAATGAATTTGGTGAGTAAATTATGCAGTGATCATCATTATCTTACTGTTGGATAGATTTTGTGAATGTGGATACTCAGCTTTTGGAAAATAATGAAGCTTTACAAGTGTGGTTGGTTGGGAAGCTAACAAATAGATACCACTGTGGAATCAACCCTAAAATAATGAAGCCTTACAAGTGTGGTTGGTTGGGAAGCTAACAAATAAATACCACTGTGGAATCAACCCTTAGAAAATAATGAAACCTTACAAGTGTGGTTGGTTGGGAAATAAGCTAACAAACAAATACCACTGTGGAATCAACCCTTAGAAAATAATGAAACCTTACAAACAAGTGTGGTTGGTTGGGAAGCTAACAAACAAATACCACTGTGGAATCAACCCTTAGAAAATAATGAAACCTTACAAGTGAGTGTGGTTGGTTGGGAAGCTAACAAACAAATACCACTGTGGAATCGACCCTAAGTTAATATTCAGACTTTGAGAATGATGAAGTCTACATACATACAGTTGGCTCCACTTCCGCGTTTACCACTTAGGGTTGCCAATGTTTGAGCCATCCAGAAATTTGAATCCCGAGCCACGTGTGTGATTATGATGCGAACCAACCACTATACCGAGTGAGATGGAAAGACGAGTTGGGATAGGGAGAGTGATTCTGATACATTGTGGGTGCATGGAATTATTACGAACATTGCTCACTTCAACACTGGTGGTGGTGGTGGTTGGTTCACTGACCCTGACTGACGTGTGAATTAATTAATCTCAGATGACTTTATCAGAGTAATAAGTAGTTCTGCCATATTACTTGAATTGAAATTGTACACAAAATATCACATCATATCTTTTCACGTCTTGCTTTCATAATATTTAATTGATCGGGATGATGAAGGTGGTGGGTGAGAAGGAGAGTAGGGAGGGAAAGTGGAGGAGTAGATTGAATGAGTGCTGTGAGGGAGGAGGGGGGGAGATAGTGAGGGAGGAAGGGGGGGAGATAGTGAGGGAGAAGAGACAAAGTAGTTATCAATGGGTTGCTAAGACTATCCACTACATACCACTGTCCTTTGGTAACCAGTAACACAAAGAAATTAGTCAGAAAATTACTTGACTGATGGTGAGTAACATAATTAGCATTACTTGTTATATATTACAATACTAAGTAGGTGGTGGAAGGTTAGATTTTATAATATATAAATATTCTAACTAGTTTACGATTCATTAAGAGGTTTGGTATGTACAGTTGAGCAAGTAGGAAGTGCAAGAAAAATATGAATGTATATGGCCACATCTTCACTACCACTCAAAGTTCAGCCAATCACGTTCCACCTTACATTGGCTTTGAATTCTCAGTTATTCATTCATAAGTATACGAGGGATTATACTACAAAGAACTACCAGATGTTGAAATATACAGCCAAATTTTTCTTGCACTTTCTACTTGCTCAACTGTACATCTGTGGACTCATGCCAGTCTCCTTAACTCCTACATGCTTTCTGTTCCTCCTCTGCATCTCTTGCCTTCTCTTATTATATCTTCCATGACCAGAGTTGTCTTCTTTCTTCCTCTTCATTTACTTCAAGATGTTCAAACTCATCCATTACGTTGAGTACATGCATATCATACATAGAAAGGACATTCATTTCTTTATCATCCCTAATTCGGAGACTCCTAATACCTACCTCACTATACGAGGGAAGGAAGCCGGATGAATGTGTTCAGCTGGTATAGTCGTGTGTCAATGTTCACGCTGCAATATTGACTACCGTATATATAAACCCATGTAAATTCAATACAAAAGCTATTAAAGGAACGTTTACCGTCTTCTGATTACTCTCACTTGCAACACTACAATTATCTACCACAACAAATCAGAGTGACGTTACAATTGTTTTAATCATAGCGACAACAATATTCTAATGATAGCGACAACACAATTCTAATCATGAAAGGTGCCCGGACACGAACTTTAAAATTAATGAATGTTATTGTAATGATTATTCCTCTTCTCTATCCTAGTAACTGGCTTGGTAAAAATTACTACATGACTCACAAATATAGTAATAATTAAATCATTAGTAATTGCTGATGTGTGAATTGTATTGCTACATAAAGTTTGTATCAATTTACCATATTAAAGTAAATCCTTTTGGAATGTAACATTACACTTGGATTTCGATACCAGAAGATAACGAAAGGTGACAGTCGGCTTTTTTTGCTTTATTAAAACACTCAGGTGCTTACTGTAATAATTCTCACCTCTCCAATAATACATGCACTACTCGAACACTGTTGAAGTATATATTCCTCTACAACCCAACCCCTCTTTCCATCTCACTCGGCAGTGATTGGTGGTTCGCATCATGATCACACGTGGGACGAGGCTCTAATTAAGTGGTAAACGCGGAAGTGGAGCCAACTGTACGTACATAATTACTATAGGTAAGTTTGTGTATTTTTTAGTATATTCTCATGAACAGGCATAAAATTACATCTCTTCCTCCCTTTCACTCTCTCAAAAAAAATTCTGAAATATCATTGTAATAGATTTGGTCTAGAGACTTAAGGTGGTTTTAAAATTTAGCACATTTTTATAAGTCAGTCTCTCTCTCTCTCTCTCTCTCTCTCTCTCTCTCTCTCATTTCATTTCCCTGGAGTAGTTGAACCCCCCCATATCTCTCTCTCTCTCTCTCTCTCTCTCTCTCTCTCTCATTTTCCTGGAGTAGTGGGACCTCTCTCTCCCCCCCCCTCTCTCTCTCTCTCTCTTTCTCATTTTCTTGGAGTAGTGGGACCTCTCTCTCCCCCCCCCCTCTCTCTCTCTCTCTCTCTCTCTCTCTCTCTCTCTCTCCTGGAAAAACTACACACACCTCTTCTCATCCATCCGCTCAAAAGCCTCATCATCGCAATATATTTTACTTAATTATTGTTTAGTGAAGATAACTTTTGTATCATTTTTATAGCCTTCACAATTTACACACACACACACCTCTTCCCGTTCTGTAAATCTTGAGGGACTTTGTGTGTGTGTGTGTGTGTGTTGTAGTAAGAAAATTGGAGGTAAATGAGTCCTTCAAATATTACCACGACACACACACACACACACACACGGATCAATGAGGAACACTGATTATCTATTAGTTGGCAAATTACAAGTTACCGAGTCCTTGGAACTATACCACGACAGGAAACACCAGTATTATTATTATTATTATTATTATTATATGAATACGTTCCGAACTGTGTA
>JAWQEG010005239.1:35000-44053 GCA_033782935.1 Petrolisthes cinctipes
CTTTATTACCTAGATATTTACTACGATGGAAGGAAAGTGTAGGTGGATATTATTATTATTATTATGAGGTGGTGCAAAATCATACACGTGTTGTTCTTTATAACCAAGATATTTACTACGATGAAAGGAAAGTGTAGGTGGATATTATTATTATTATTATTATTATTATTATGAGGTGGTGCAAAATCATACACGTGTTGTTCTTTATAACCAAGATATTTACTACGATGGAAGGAAAGTGTAGGTGGATATTTGATTGTGGCTGTACAGTACATATACCATTGAAGGAGTCTGTCTGTCTGTCTGTTTTATGTCACAGTTAGGAGGAATCAGCAGTAGCCGTTCCAATTTGCCAACAAGAACATCTCCCCTTAAGCATAATGTAAATAAAAGAGTCAATCTGCAAGTTCATCGTGTGTAACATATTCTTTTTATTTTCATCTATTTGTAATATTTTTTTTTTTTTTTTTTTTTTTTTTTGTCTCTTCCCTGTCTTCGGGCGTCTGGTCTTGTCTTGCTCTGTCTGAGGTCGGTCGTTCACTGCTTGCTCCTCTCCAACCTTGAGGCAGGCTAGGCTATGTATGAACTCTGATTGTATGTGTGTGTGTGTGTGTGTGTGTGTGTCAAAATAGGTATGTACTCCCTGTGTGTGTGTGTGTGTGTGTGTGTGTTTGGGTTTCTCAAAATAGATATGTACTCCCTGTGTGCGAGTGTGTGTGTGTGTCTCAAAATAGGTATGTACTCCCTGTGTGTGTCTCAAAATAGATATGTACTCCCTGTGTGTGTGTGTGTGTGTGTGTGTGTGTGTGTGTGTGTGTGTGTGTGTGTGTGTGTGTGTGAAATTAGTAGCTTCCTTTGTTAGGTCTTAGTTCATAAAAGCAACCGGAGTTCCTAGCCTAACCTGTGTAAGAGTAGAATCAATCATACAAGCACATTCATTAAAGCTTTCGACCCTCTGTTTTAGCTAATAATTTCTTTCTCTGTCTTTCAACTTATCGACTGACTGACTGCAGGACTGTAACTTAAACAAACGAGCATGAGTACGAAGCAACAGGAATCCACACACGAGGGAAAAAGGGAAAAACGTGATAGTCTAATTATCCAGGTAGGCTAAGTAGTAAAAAATTATCTGGTGGGAATCAAACAGCGATGTAGTAGACTGTTAGGCCTATATTTACACTTTGGCTATAATTATACAGTACAGTACTGATAATGAAAACATGTGACCTAATCCTACTATACTAGTTGTAGATATGGTAACTTCTTCTCTTCATGGCTATCATTTTGAAGGTCAGGTCACTCACACACACACGTACAGTACATGCACCACCCACCCACACACACACACAAACACACGTACAGTACATGCACCACCACACACACACACACGTACAGTACACACACACACACACACACACACACACACACACACATTCTATCACTCAACAATTACATTACAAAGTCGACAGGTGTAAATTAATCCCCAACATTACACACTTCCTTCCCAGATTCTTTCGTTCCTTGTATCATATTTTTCGCACACTTTGGCAACCCCCCTCCCCCACCCCCGATACTTTTCTAAGCGGATGTAGCCTATTATGTGTGTAAGTTATTTGGCAAACTGAACTTTAATTAAGAGGTTGAGAATACACTGTGCACATGAACGAAGCAAATTTAACTCGAGAACGGAGGACGAAGTAAAGATAATTATACCGGTAGGCAAATGTGATTCACTTTTTGATTTTCATAATTTGGGATAATACAATATAGGAAAAGTTTAGCCAGGGGTTTTTGACATCAAGAAATAATTAATGATATCCTAACTAGTAATCATGATAATTATACTACTTGCAACGATAAGAAACAATTAATTATTTGCATCATACACTGATATTCTTAACTACTAATCATGGAAATTATCCTACTTGAAACGATTAGCAACAATTAATGATTTGTAAAATACTCTGATATCCTAAATAGTAATCATAATTATTATACTACTTGCAACGATAATAATTCTGGTACTTACTTACCTTTTAGCAGTCGTGATTGGCAATATCCACACAAGCATGGCAGACTACAGATGGTAATATAAGTAACATCTTCTTGAGTAAATACGCTCACTACAAATATTATCGATGTACTGTACACTGTCACACTGAAAATCTACATAACATTGTAAATATTTAGAATACTCACTTCGCTCGCGCACTCCATCGGAATTAAGAGATGTGTTGTTTCGTGGCATAGGCTGTATAGTTTGGAGAAATCACAGACTTTCCATTTCACCTACAAGGAAGTCTATCTACCCTTACCAAACCAGTCTGTCACGCAAGGTACATATTTCCTCCAATCTAAGGGTCGATTCCACAGTGGTATTGGTTTGTTAGCTTCCCAACCAACCACACCTGTAAGGCTTCACTATTTTCCAAAAGTTGAGTATCCACATTAACAAAATCTATGAAACAGTAAGATAATGATGATCACTGCATAGTTTACTCTCCAAATTCGTTAAATAATTTACCGATAAGATATTTACACGGCTAACATTCTTTCGTTTGCCTGCTTACAAACCACTACGAATGACTGTGGAATCGACCCTAATCAGTCTTCTAAACTTCTTTCACAGCCAATATTTCTCCTCATATATCAATCTAATGAGTCTTCTAACCTTCTTTCACAGCCAATATTTTCACCTCATATATTCCCCAGTATATCCTAAACCTTCTAAGAATCGGATGGAGGACGGTGGAAGCCTTAGATTGGACACAGGAAGGAGGAAATATGTTAGTTTGACACTCCCTGGGAACTTCGGCAAGAGGCGACAAGTTTGTTTACATATTTCTGGCTTCACACGAGCCTAATACATTACATTTTTTTTTTTTACAAATCAAATAAATCCTCCTGTGTGTTCTAGAATATTTCCAAGATGACATTATTCTTCCTTACATAACATAATTATAATCATTAAGTTGATAATAAAGAGTCTCAAGAAGAACTCACCTTTCTAACAGCAATAATAATTAAATTCCTTTACGGTACAGTCCTATCTTAAATAAAAACAAGCTTTTACTATTACCGTGCATACCCAACTTCATAATTATATGCCTAATTTTGTGAAATAAATTGGTTTGAATGTATCAGGTCTGTTTATTGGTTTGAAATGTTTTATGCACGTTATTAATTAATCACATTCCACGGAGGGTAACTTTCATTTCTATTGTTATTTACTGTGCTTACCTATCACCCGACCTTGTAAATAACTTTCACTGTAGATTATCAAAGTTATGCATATTATTATACTATCAGTAATTCTAGCAGGGGCGCAAGGATTAAAATAAATAATATAAATAATAGAAATCGGAGTGTGCCAAGCAGCGGCCATTATTTAGACAACGACGACGACAATGTAAACAAAGCATAACACGTGGCTAATCTGACTCACTCACAGTTAACTTCATAATATAATCTTTCCCATTCATTACTATACGTTACTACTACGTAATTTTACTGGTGCTTGATGCTTTATAATATTACTTTGCGCGTTGTAATAATGCTTGTGTGTAAATATAATAATAATATAATAATAATATCGGTCTTGAGAAATGTGCACGTGTTATTTCATAATAGTGTTTTATCATAAGTTAGTGCATTTTTTGCTGGTGCTTGATTCTTTATAATATTACTGTGCGTGTTGTACTAGTGCTTGTGGTGTGTAATTTATATGCTTTGTAGGCTAGTTAGCTGGACAGATTATTTTGTAGGTTAATATCGGTGTTGAGAAATGGTGCACGTGTTATTTCCTAGTGTTTTATTTATAGTGTTTCCCAAGGCTATACTGCGGAGGATTCATGGATTGTACAGTATCTTCTAACTCTACAGATGACCGGTAAGTAATATTTTGTTTTAGTTATCGTTTACAGAGAGAGAGAGAGAGAGAGAGAGAGAGGAAAAAAAAAGATTGATTTTGATTGTATATTTAATTGCACACGGGATGGATGGTGTATAACTTGCTGCCGTAGCCTATGTGATTTTTTTATATAGATACTGTAATTGATTAATTGATTTATTATTATTATTATTATTATTATTATTTTTATTATTATTTAATATCACCATCAACATTATTATCACCACCGCCACCATCAACAACGTTATGTTCATCACTATTATTTTATTCACCAAAATCATCACCATTACCAGCATTATGTTAACTACCACCAACAGTATTATTTTCTCTCTTAAACAATCATTTTCCTATCATTCATACATTAGTTATTTGTCCCGCAGTTAAACAAAAATATAAAATGATTTCCTGTTATCGACTACAACACGTACAGTTGCCCAAGAAAAGACTGCAACCCAATTTGGTGGTGTGTGGCAATATCTGGCAGCTGCTCCAAAGTACACACTCGTATTTTATCAATGGATCACTCAGAACCTATATATAACCTTTGTAAGGATGAATGTAATTAGCTGAAGCCAATAACATCCATCCATACAAACGTTGAAGGTTCTGAGTGATCCATTGATAAAATACGAGTGTTTACATTGGAGCAACTGCCAGATATTGCCACACACCAGCAAATTTGGTTGCAGTCTTTACTTGGGCAACTGTACATACCTCTTCCTCAATATATAATTTTCTCTTCCTTTTATAAATACACCTTCAAAGTTGATATCTCATCCATTACTTTCCGCTCACTACCTCATTCACCCGCTATTAAATCATTTATTCTTGCTGATTTTTAGATTGGACTCGTTCTTCCAACTTTTCATATATCAAATAATTTTTCATTCGTTTCCTTTTACGGGTTTTGATTGGTTCGTCCTCCCTCAACCTCATTATTATTATTATTATTAACGTGTCTCGCCCTTGCATGCCAGTAATAAATTGTGCCTTCTTTTCTACACGTTATCAGATACTTCATGGTAAGGTAAAAATAGAACCTTGATATATCGGGCCAGGAAACAGGACGATAAGAATGATTGTGGCAGCTTTTTTGTTGCTTGGAAGAGGTTAGAGTAATCAGTTGCTCCCTATTTAGGCTATCAACACTGGACTAAAATAGCTTCTTGGATGACCCCCTGCAGCTTTCGATTTCCTCTCTTTTTTTTCTGTTGCTTCCTGTGTATAACTTTACTGGGGTGTCTCTCTCTCTCTCTCTCTCTCTCTCTCTCTCTCTCTCTCTCTCCATTTTTTAAAATCTATACTCTCCATCCCCCCCCCTCTCTCTCACTCTCTCTCTCTTCAATTTTTTTATCTATACTTTGCTAATTGCTTTTGTCTTGTTGTTTTTATTATTAGGCTCGTAATGATAATATTTTCGTTTACTTTTTCTGCTCTTTGCAATTTTGGCTAGGCTGTGTCATACTATGTTAGGCTCGTAATGTTTTAAAACGATGGCATATATCCTAATAACTGTTGGCATACAATATTCTCGGTTCTATGAAATTTTGCTATGTCATACTTTGTTAGGCTTGTGAAAATATGGTCATACTTTGTTAGGTTTGTGAAATATTGTCATTCTTTTTTAGGCTTGTATTATTTCACTCAAGTAGGCTAAGTAATAATATTTTTCAAAGCTAGGCTACTCTCTTCCACTCGTGTTTCCCAGATTATGTTTCCCTTCTAGCCTACTTATTACTCGTTTAATTAAGGACCCTGTGTGTGATCGTGTATGATAGGCTAATTGGAGGCTTCATTGACTATACCACGAAACAAGCTCATTGCATATAGGTGTGTGTGTGTGTGTGTGTGTGTGTGTGTGTTTCGTGACAATATTTGAAGGACTCATTTACCTCCAACTAATGGGGCGGATGGCAAAATGAAGTCAGCAGCTCCGATCTTTGGTAATAAAGGAATTTTCACTTAACCTAGTATGTTACTTAGTGAAGAAATATGGATATATTCATTCAGTCCCTCACTGACTCTTAACAAGAAGGTATTTTATAAAATCAAGAATACCATTATGAAGATTGTAAAAGCTTCTAGTGCTGTTGATTTTAACAAAAATTGTATACGAGAAAATCTGTGCGTTAATAATAATAATAATGATAACAATAATAGAAATAGTACGGTAATAATAATAACAACGATAATAATGATATACTTCAATTTCTCGACGTATTCTTACATTTTCATGATATACTTTTTCTTGATATCAAATTTCTCCCCAATTACTAGCAATTATTCATGCTTCTTTTAAACCTCATTCCTTTAAGGTGAGATTCTCGTGTTGGTGAATTGGAAGGTCAGTGATTCCTCCAAACTATGCCACGAAACAGACTCCTTCAATGGTACTAATATGGGATCTGTTTTAAGGCATAGTTTGGAGGAATCAGTAGCCTTCCAATTCACCAACAAGAGAATCTCCCCTCAAGTGACCCTGTGTGTGTGTGTGTGTGTGTGTGGGAGGTGTATGAAGGTATGTATCTGTGTGTGTGTGTGAGAGAGGGAGGTGTATGAAGGTATGTGTGTGTGTGTGAGGGAGGTGTATGAAGGTATGTGTGTGTGTGTGAGGGAGGTGTATGAAGGTATGTGTATGTGTGTGTGTGTGTGTGATGTAGTCAGAAAATTGGATATAAACGAGTCCTTCCAACACACACACACACACACACACACACACGTAATAAAGGAGCTTGTTTGTTTCGTGGTATAGTCAGAAGGAATCAGAAGCCATCACCACCACCACCATCACTATCACAACCACCACTACTACTACCCCTACTAACACCACCACCACCACCCCCCAAGACTAACCACGTGTTGTCTAAGCAAGCAATGTGATGAGTGAGACTTAATATTATATCAAAGCATGCCTGTCCTGAAGTGGGGGGTGGGGGGGTGGTGGGAGAGAGGGGGGGGGGATTAAAGTCATGTGCAGAGTGAGAGAGAGAGAGAGAGAGGGAGAGGGAGGGAGAGAGGGGAGGAGGGATTAAAGGCATGTGGAGAGAGAGAGAGAGAGAGAGAGGGAGGAGGGGGAGAAATTGTTGCGTGGAGTAGAAGAGAGAGAGAGAGAGAGGGAGGGAGGGAGGGAGGAGGGGGAAAAATTGTTGCGTGGAGTAGAAGAGAGAGAGAGAGAGAGAGAGAGAGAGAGAGAGAGAGAGAGAGAATTATTGCATGCAGGTTTGGAAGAGAAATTACGAGACGATTATTTAAAGAGAGAGAGAGAGAGAGAGAGTGAGAGAGAGAATTATTATCTGAAGTAGGAAGAGAAATTCAGAGAGAGAGGCGGGGGAGGTAGAGAATTAATGTGTGGAGGAGAGAAAGAGAGAGAGAGAGGGAGGAGGAGGAGGAGGGAGAGAATTATTGTGTCGAGTAGGAAGATAAAATAAGAGAGAGAGAGAGAGAGAGAGAGAGAGAGAGAGAGAGAGAGAGAGAGAGAGAGAGAGGAAACTAACCAGACAAAGAGAAAGAGAGAGAGAATTAAAAACTTGTCCTTTCTTACATGACCACATAATAATACAACACTGTATAACCGGTGTGTGTGTGTGTGTGTGTGTGTGTGTGTGTGTGTGTGTGTGTGTTATAAATGTCTATACTTAATATAACTTGTACCCAATGACATCGCTACGAAGGACACAGTAATAATAATAATAATAATAATAATAATAATAATAATGAGGAGAAAAAACTATATATATTTCACACACACACACACACACTCCATAACTAAAATACTACACGGCATTATAACACACACACACACACACACACACCCACACACCGTAACTCAAATACTACACACACACACACACACACACACACACACACACACCATAACTAAAATACTACACGACTTTACAACACACACACACACACACACACACACACACAGTTCCATTCACCATAATAGCATCAACCATAATACCCCCACACCCACCACTCCCTCTTCCCCCCCCCAAAAAAAAAAAAAAAAAAAATTATATATACATTTTTATTTTTTTATTTATAACAAACCGGCAAGAAAGTATTATTGAGTTTTCTTATGTATTCGTTCAAGATTCTTCTGGTCCGGTTTGGCTACGTAAGTGTGGTTTTTATATTTGTGTCTCACTTCTTCTTATTATTCCTTCCACACACACACACAGAGAGAGAGAGAGAGAGAGAGAGAGAGAGAGAGAGAGAGAGAGAGAGAGAGAGAGAGAGAATGTTTTATTTTGTTATTTTTTGCTTCACTTCTTCATCTTCCTTCCACAGAGAGAGAGAGAGAGAGAGAGAGAGAGAGAGAGAGAGAGCTTGTTTTTGTTTTTTTGCGTCTCATTCCTTCTTTCTTTCTCTCTCTCTCTCTCTCACACACACACACACACACACAGAGAGCTTTTTGCGCCTCTCTCTCTCTCTCAGCTTGTGAGCCTCACTCCTTTCTCTCTCTCTCTCTCTCTCTCACCACACACACACACACACTCTCTCTCTCTCTCTCTCTCTCTCTCTCTCTCTCTCTCTCTCTCTCTCTCTCTCTCACACACACACACACAGCTTTTTGCGCCGTCAATACCGGTACTTCTCCTTCCTCTCCCTCTCTCTCACACACAGACACACACACACATAGCTTTTTGCGCCTCAATATTTCTCCTTCCCTCTCACACACACACACACACACACACACCTTGCCAGCCACTCCTGACCTAGCCCAATCAAAAATACATTAACCCTTTTAGTAACACCAATGTCTCCAGAAGTTATGGTTACTGTTGTTGTTGTTGTTGATGTGGTATTTGTTGTTGTTGTTGTTGATGTGGTATTGTTGTTGGTGTTGTTGTTGGCATTCTTGTTGTTGTTTGTTGTTATATGTGGTATTTGTTGTTGGTGTTGTTGGTGGTGTTGTTGTTGCATTCTTGTTGTTGTTTGTTGTTATATGTGGTATTTGTTGTTGTTGTTATTTATTTCCTTTATTTATATTTGGGGGGGAGGAGAGGGGGGGGCTTCTATTTCCTCCTTCTATCTAGGCTATGTCCTGAAAAACATTCTTAAATGTATGTGTGTGTGTGTGTGTGTGTGTGTGTGTGTAGTAGTTTATAGTTATTGTGTGTTTGTGTGTGTGTGTGTT
>JAWQEG010005240.1:2500-17500 GCA_033782935.1 Petrolisthes cinctipes
TCTAAGTTTGGTCATTCGATGTAAGGAACTCCACCCCACGCCCACTCTCCCGGAACTCTCACTCACTCTCACTCTCTCTCTCTCTCTCTCTCTCTCACCTCCAAGTATTTCCTTATTCATTCTCTCTCTCTCTCTCTCTCTCTCTCCTCCAAGTATTTCCTCGTTCATTCTCTCTCTCACTCACTCTCTCTCTCTCTCACCTCCACGTATTTGCTCATTCTCTCTCTCTCTCTCTCTCTCTCTCTCTCTCTCTCTCCTCCAAGTATTTCCTTATTCACTCTCTCTCTCTCTCTCTCTCTCTCTCTCTCTCTCTCTCACCTCCAAGTATTTCCTTATTCATTCTCTCTCTCACTCTCACTCTCTCTCTCTCTCTCCTCCAAGTATTTCCTTATTCTCTCTCTCTCTCTCTCTCACCTCCACGTATTTGCTCATTCTCTCTCTCTCTCTCTCTTACCTCCAAGTATTTCCTCATTCTCCCTCTCTCTAGTTAGCTCTCTCTCTCTCTCTCTCACCTCCACGTATTTGCTCATTCTCTCTCTCTCTCTCTCTCTCTCTCTCTTACCTCCAAGTATTTCCTTATTCATTCTCTCTCTCTCTCAGTATCCTAGTTAGCTCTCTCTCTCTCTCACCTCCAAGTATTTCCTCATTCTCTCTCTCTCTCTTTCAGTATCCTAGTTAGCTCACTCTCTCTCTCTCCCGGAACTCTCACTCTCTCACCTCCAAGTATTTCCTCATTCATTCTCTTTCTCTCTCTCTCCTAGTAAGCTCACTCTCTCTTTCTCTCTAAGTACCCAGGTAGGCTCTCTCTCTCTCTCTCTCTCTCTCTCTCTCTCTCTCTCTCTCTCTTGAGAGACGCTTGAGAGGTCAACTAATTGAAGTTTTCAAAATCCTTGGTAGATATGAAAACATTGATTATCAGTGTCTGTTTAGCTTAAACACTAATGCAACTAGAAACCATGGATGGAAACTAGACTTGAAACACTTCCGCCATAATACGTTAGGTAATTTCTTCATATAAAATCTACAATGTCTGGAATCAGCTACCAACAGAGGTAGTTGATAGTTCCTCCATAGAACAGTTCAAGAAACAGTTAGACAAAGTTCTGCCAAGCCTGTTACAGTTAAAGTGATTGTTTCATCCTTTCCTGTACAAAAATTTCCTAGTCCGGCCTTTTTCCCTCCGGGTTAGGTACATTTCCATTTCCATACCCGCAATGCGGGTGGGAGAGGTGGGTGGGGAGAGCCTTCTCTTTACTATACTTTTCTCTCACTATTAGTTAGCAACTACTACTACACCTACGGTACCTCCTTGGTATGGGTCGTAAGACCTTTTGAGGTGCTACTTGTCCTTGTAACTCCTTGTAACTCTCTCTCTCTCTCTCGTGTGGACCGTAAGGTCTGTTGTGGTCTGTCTCTCTCTCTCTCTCTCAGTATCCTAGTTAGCTCACTCTCTCTCTCTTTCTCTCTAAGTACCCAGGTATTCTCTCTCTCTCTCTCTCTCTCTCTCTCTCTCTCTCTCTCTCTCTTTGGATAAAGCCCACCCAAACTTATCATAAGACCACACACACACACATAGTACTTTTATTAAGACACACACACACACACCATTTTGAGACCACACACACACACACACACACCATTTTGAGACCACACACACACACACACACACATTAAGCCGAGTTGGAGAACGAAGGAAAGCTTAGATTGACCAGAGGACGGAGGAAAATAACCTAACCTAACCTAACCTAACCTAACCTAACCTATCCCAACCCAACCTAACCTAACCTAACCCAACCTAACCTATCCTAACCTAACCTAACCCAACCTAACCTAACCTATCCTATCCTAACCTAACCCAACCTAACCTAACCTAACCTAACCCAACCTAACCTAACCTAACCCAACCCAACCCAACCCAACCTAACCTAACCCAACCTAACCCAACCTAACCTAACCCAACCTATCCTAACCTAACCTAACCTAACCCAACCCAACCTAACCCAACCTAACCCAACCCAACCTATCCTAACCTAACCTAACCTAACTCAACCTAACCTAACCTAACCTAACCTAACCTAACCTATCCTATCCTAACCTAACCCAACCTAACCTAACCTAACCTAACCCAACCTAACCTAACCCAACCTAACCTAACCTAACCTATCCTAACCTAACCTATCCTAACCTAACCTAACCTAACCCAACCTAACCTAACCTAACCTAACCTAACCTAATCTAACCTAACCTAACCTAACCCCGTGTGAAAACTACATTATTTTAGGAGAGAGGAACATTCAAAATGGAGTCGATATTTTGGGTTATTTTGTCAAAGATTACTGTATATGTGTAATATTCAGTGGTTGGTATTGGTTTGTAAGCACGCAAACGAAAGAATGTTGGCCGTGTAAATGACTTATGGGTGAATTATTTAATGAATTTGGTGAGTAAACTATACAGTGATTATTATTGTTATTATTATTATTATTATTAAATGACTTATGGGTGAATTATTTAATGAATTTGGTGAGTAAACTATGCAGTGATTATTATTATTATTATTATTATTATTATTATTATTATTATCATTATTATTATTATTATCTAACTGTTGGATAGATTTTGTGAATGTGGATATTAAGCTTTTGTAAAATAATGAAGCCTTACAAGTGTGGTTGGTTGGGAAGCTACCAAACCAATACCACTGTGGAATCAACCCTAAAATAATGAAGCCTTACAAGTGTGGTTGGTTGGGAAGCTACCAAACCAATACCACTGTGGAATCAACCCTAAAATAATGAAGCCTTACAAGTGTGGTTGGTTGGTTGGGAAGCTTACAAACCAATACCACTGTGGAATCAACCCTAAAATAATGAAGCCTTACAAGTGTGGTTGGTTGGTTGGGAAGCTTACAAACCAATACCACTGTGGAATCAACCCTAAAATAATGAATGAAGCCTTACAAGTGTGGTTGGTTGGTTGGGAAGCTAACAAACAAATACCACTGTGGAAATCGACTCAATATCCGGTTTTTTTATTAGGACTTAAAAAACAGAGGAATATTCAAAATAATCGATATTACCTCAAATTACTGTATAATAAAGGAGTAATATTCAATAATGGTAGTTAATTACGTAGTGAATTAATTAATGTATTATTTAACTTACCTTTAATCACTATACAGCTGTTGTCAGGACTTTAAGGGGGTGCGGGGGTAGGGGGGGGGGTTTGAGGGGAGCGGGAATAGGGGCGCAGGCATGGGGGGGTTTGGGGGGTGCGGGAATAGGGGGGGGCAGGCATGGGGTGGGTAGAAAGCCTGTCACCTATTACCGCACCTCCCTAACCCTCCCCCCCCCAAAGCCTGTCCCCTTACTCCTGCACCCCCCTAACCCTCCCCCCCCAAGCCTGTCCACCTACTCCCGCACCCCCCTAACCCCCCCCCTACCCAAGCCTTTAAAAAACAGAAAAAAAATGGTTCACGGGGAAATTCCAACGTCCGCCATTTAACACCTCAAAATGTAAACAAACCCGGTAATAGTCAAATCAGAGTCTTATACTCATAGTTAATTACGAAATTCGGTGTAATTAATATATATAATCCATTAATATATATATTATTTAAAATTATTTGATGATAAACTTTACTCTATGTTATTAAAATATGACATAATTTTATATTTAATGTTTAACTCAGTATAGACTTTCAAACGACTGTTTCCCCTTGGCTGGAAAATTGCGCCAATTTTCGACAAGTGCCGTAAATTAATATATATATAATCCATTAATATATTCCATTAATATATATATTTATTATATTATTTGATGATAAACTTTACTCTATGTTATTAAAATATGACATAGTTTTATATTTAATGCTTATCTCAAAATGTAAACAAACCCGGAAATAGTCAAATCAGAGTCTCATACTTTTATTTAATTAAAAAATTCAACGTAATTAATATATATAATCCATTAATATATATATTTATTATATTATTTGATGATAAACTTTACTCTAAGTTATTAAAATATGACATAATTTAATATTTAATGTTTAACTCAGTATAGACTTTTCAACGACTGTTTCCCCTTGGCTGGAAAATGGCGCCAAATTTCGACAAGTGCCTTAAAAAGTTTGTCGTCAGCTGGAATTTAACCCATAGAAAGGCGTGTAGGGCGTGTAGGAGGAGGCGTGTAGGCGTGTATAGACATAGGGTTGATTCCACAGTGGTTGGTATTGGTTTGTAAGCACCCAAACGAAAGAATGGTGGCCGTTTAAATGACTTATGGGTGAATTATTTAATGAATTTGGTGAGTAAACTATACAGTGATTATTATTGTTATTATTATGATCATTATTATTATTATTATGATCATTATTATTATTATTATTATTATTATCTAACTGTTGGATAGATTTTGTTAATGTGGATACTCAGCTTTTGGAAAATAATGAAGCCTTACAAGAGTGGTTGGTTGGGAAGCTTACAAACCAATACCACTGTGGAATCAACCTTTAATTCTCTCTCTCTCTCTCTCTCTCTCTCTCTCTCTCTCTCATTTTTTCCCACTTTCCATCTTCTCTCTCTCTCTCCTTAATTTCTCTCTCTCTCTCTCTCTCTCTCTCTCTCTCTCTCTCTCTCTCTCTCTCTCTCTTAAATTGAGATAGATATATAGACATTATTTTTTTTTTTTTTTTTTTTTTTACTCTGCCGAAATAATAATCATAATTTTACGATTTCAGGTTTTTGCCATGATTTTAATTTCTATATTATAATTCCTTCTATTTCCTTCTATTTCCTTCCTTCTCTCTTTCTTTCCTTTCCTTCTATTTCCTTCCTTCTCTCTGTCCTTCCTTTCCTTCTATTTCCTTCCTTCTCTTTGTCTCTCCTTTCCTTCTATGTCCTTCCTTTCCTTCTATTTCCTTCCTTCTCTCTGTCCCTCCTTTCCTTCTATTTCCTTCCTTCTCTCTGTTCTTCCTTCTCTCTGTCTCTCCTTTCCTTCTATTTCCTTCATTTCCTTCTATTTCCTTCCTTCTCTCTGTCCCTCCTTTCCTTCTATTTCCTTCCTTCTCTCTGTCCTTCTCTATTTCCTTCTATTTCCTTCCTTCTCTCTGTCCCTCCTTTCCTTCTATTTCCTTCCTTTCCTTCTATTTCCTTCCTTCTCTCTGTCCCTCCTTTCCTTCTATTTCCTTCCTTCTCTCTGTCCTTCCTTTCCTTCTATTTTCTTCCTTCTCTCTGTCCCTCCTTTCCTTCTATTTCCTTCATTTCCTTCTATTTCCTTTCTTCTCTCTGTCCCTCCTTTCCTTCCTTCTCTCTGTCCCTCCTTTCCTTCTATTTCCTTCCTTCTCTCTGTTCTTCCTTCTCTCTGTCTCTCCTTTCCTTATATTTCCTTCATTTCCTTCTATTTCCTTCATTCTCTCTGTCTCTCCTTTCCTTCTATTTCCTTCCTTCTCTCTTTCCTTCCTTTCCTTCTATTTCCATCCTTCTCTCTTTCCCTCCTTTCCTTCTATTTCCTTCCTTCTCTCTGTCCCTCATTTCCTTCTCTCTGTCCTTCCTTTCTTTCTATTTCCTTCATTTCCTTCTATTTCCTTCCTTCTCTCTGTCTCTCCTTTCCTTCTCTCTGTTCTTCCTTTCCTTCTATTTCCTTCCTTCTCTCTGTCCCTCCTTTCCTTCTATTTCCTTCCTTCTCTCTGTCCCTCCTTTCCTTCTCTCTGTCCCTCCTTTCCTTCTCTCTGTCCTTCCTTTCCTTCTATTACCTTCCTTCTCTCTGTCCCTCCTTTCCTTCTATTTCCTTCCTTCTCTCTGTCCTTCCTTTCCTTCCTTCTCTCTGTCCTTCCTTTCCTTCCTTCTCTCTGTCCCTCCTTTCCTTCCTTCTCTCTGTCCCTCCTTTCCTTCTATTTTCTTCCTTCTCTCTGTCCCTCCTTTCCTTCTATTTCCTTCCTTCTCTCTGTCCCTTCTTTACTTCTATTTCCTTCCTTCCCCCTGTCCCTCCTTTCCTTCCTTCTCTCTGTCTCTCCTTTCCTTCTCTCTGTCTCTCCTTTCCTTCTATTTCCTTCCTTCTCTCTTTCCTTCCTTTCCTTCTATTTCCTTCCTTCTCTCTGTCTCTCCTTTCCTTTTATTTCCTTCCTTTCCTTCTATTTCCTTCCTTCTCTCTGTCCCTCCTTTCCTTCTATTTCCTTCATTTCCTTCTATTTCCTTTCTTCTCTCTGTCCCTCCTTTCCTTCTATTTTCTTCTTCCTCTCTGTCCCTCCTTTCCTTCTCTCTGTTCCTCCTTTCCTTCTATTTCCTTCCTTCTCTCTGTCCCTCCTTTCCTTCTATTTCCTTCCTTCTCCCTGTCCCTCCTTTCTTTCCTTCTCTCTGTCTCTCCTTTCCTTCTCTCTGTCCCTCCTTTCCTTCTATTTCCTTCCTTCTCTCTGTCTCTCCTTTCCTTCTCTCTGTCCTTCCTTTCCTTCTATTTCCTTCCTTCTCTCTGATAAAGAGGTGGGACAGGGAGGAAATAGAAGGAAAGGAGGGACAGGGAGAAGGAAGGAAATAGAAGGAAAGGAGGGACAGGGAGACAGCACACACACACACACACACACACGAAGGAAGGAAATAGAAGGAAAGGAGGGACAGAGAGAAGGTAATAGAAGGAAAGGAGGGACAGGGAGATGGAAAGAAAGGAGAGACAGGGAGAAGGAAGGAAATACAAGGAAAGGAGGAACAGGGAGACAGTAAACACACACACACACACGTGGGAAGGAAATGGAATGAAAGGAGGGACAGGGAGAAGGAAGGAAATAGAAGGAAACGAGGGACAGGAAGACAGCAAATAAACACACACACACACGAAGGAAGGAAATGGAAGGAAAGGAGGGACAGGGAGAAGGAAGGAAATAGAAGGAAAGGAGGGACAGGGAGACAGACAGCAAACAAACACACACACACACACAAGAAGGAAGGAAATAGAAGGAAAGGAGGGACAGGGAGAAGGAAGGAAATAGAAGGAAAGGAGGGACAGAGAGAAGGAAGGAAATAGAAGGAAAGGAGGAACAGAGAGATGGAAAGAAAGGAGAGACAGGGAGAAGGAAGGAAATAGAAGGAAAGGAGGGACAGAGAGATGTAAGGAAACGAGGGACAGAGAGAAGGAAATAGAAGGAAAGGAGGGACAGGGAGACAGACAGCAAACACACACACACACACACACACACACACACAAGCGGGCGAGAAAATATCCTGTTCCAGTGTGTGTCTATCTACATACAAAGAGATTAAGAGAGTGGGGGAATAGGGGGACAGGCTTGGGGGGGGGGGTTAGGGGGGTGCGGGAGTTGGGGAATAGGCTTGGGGGGTGGGGTTAGGGGGGGGGGGTGGGAGTAGGGAGACAGGCTTGGGGGGGTGCGGGGATAGGGGAAAGGCTTGGGGGGGGTTTAAGGGGGTGCTGGAGTAGGGGACAGGCCTGTCCCCAACTCCCGCACCCCCTTAAATAACTTAACTACAAGCCTACTGTAGGCTTTCTACCCCCCCCCCACCCAAGCCTTTTCCCTACTCCCGCCACCCCCTAAACCCCCACCAAGCCTTTCCCCCTATTCCCGCACCTCCCCCCCAAGCCAGTCCCATACTCCCCCCCCCCCTAATCAAGCCTACAGTAGATGTTGTCGTTGTTGTTGGGTGGGGCTGGAGTAGTGGGGGGGGGGGCCTTGGGTGGGGCTGTGATTGGCTGTGTGTAGGTACAGAGGGCGTGGTCAGGTGGGGGTATGAAGGGTATATATAGAGAGGGTGGAGCTGTAGTTCACTAGGGCAGCCCTGGCATCCACACCATGAGGACTTTGGTAAGCTACCTAACTAATAGTATAACACACATACATATATACAGTTAACATACATACATACATGATATTTTGATACTTTCGTGAGCTACTTAACTAAACAATATTACTCTCTTTACATACAAACATACACATACACTTTGGTAAGCTACCTAACTAAACAATATTACTCTCTTAACATACATACATACACATACACTTTGGTAAGCTACCTAACTAAACAATATTACTTTCTTAACATACAAACATACACATACAGTTTGGTAAGCTACCTAACTAAACAATATTACTCTCTTAACATACATACATATATACATACATACACTTTGGTGAGCTACCTAACAATATACATATATACATACATACATACACACATCATACTTAATATACATACACTTTGGTGAGCTACTTAACAATATATTTTGATACTTTGTTGAGATAGTTAATAATAATTCTCTGTTAATATATATATATATATATATATATATATATATATATATATATATATATATATATATATATATATATATATATATATATTCGTAAGTTAGTTAAGAATTCTCTGTTAACATACATACATATATAATATTTTGATGCGATTTTAGTGAATATATTATCTTCACTATATATATTATCTTCACTATAACAATACGGTAACTATACTATCATCACTATAACACCATTTTAAATTATACATACATATATGATATTTTGATACGATTTTTATTATTATAATGCTATAGTGAATTAATGTGGTCAACCGTACACACACACACACACACACACACAATAATAATAATAACTTTCCATATAGCCTGTGTAAGAATTCATGTGGTCAACCGTACACACACACACACACACACACACACATTGATTCCACAGTGGTATTTGTTTGTAAGCTTCCCAACCAACCACACTTGTAAGGCTTCATTATTTTAGGGTTGATTCCACAGTGGTATTGGTTTGTTAGCTTCCCAACCAACCACACTTGTAAGGCTTCATTATTTTAGGGTTGATTCCACAGTGGTATTGGTTTGTAAGCTTCCCAACCAACCACACTTGTAAGGCTTCATTATTTTAGGGTTGATTCCACAGTGGTATTAGTTTGTAAGCTTCCCAACCAACCACACTTGTAAGGCTTCATTATTTTAGGGTTGATTCCACAGTGGTATTTGTTTGTTAGCTTCCCAACCAACCACACTTGTAAGGCTTGATTATTTTCCAAAAGCTGAGTATCCACATTCATAAAATCTATCCAATAATAATAATAATAATAATAATAATAATAATAATAATAATAATCACTGTATAGTTTACTTCCCAAATTCACTAAATAATTCACCCATAAGTCATTTACACGGCTAACATTCTTTCGTTTGGGTGCTTACAAACCACTACCAACCACTGTGGAATCGACCCATTGTCTATACACGCCTACACGCCTCCTCCTACACGCCATACACGCCTCTCTGTGGGTTAAAATTCCAGAAGACAAACTTTTTAAGGCACTTGTCGAAAATTGGCGCCATTTTTCTGCTAAGGGGAAACAGTCGTTTGAAAGTCTATACTGAGTTAACCATTAAATATTTAAATTATGTCATATTTTAATAACATAGAGTAAATTTTATCATCAAATAATATAATGAATATATATATTAATGGATTATATATATTAATTACGCCGAATTTCGTAATTAAATATGAGTATCAAACTCTGATTTGACTATTATTGGGTTTGTTTACATTTTGAGATAACCATTAAATATAAAATATTATGTCATATTTTAAATACCTAGAGTAAAGTTTACCATCAAATAATATAATAAATATATATATTAATGGAATATATTAATGGATTACATATATATTAATTTACGGCACTTGTCGAAATTTGGCGCAATTTTCCAGCCAAGGGGAAACAGTCGTTTGAAAGTCTATACTGAGTTAAACATTAAATATAAAACTATGTCATATTTTAATAACATAGAGTAAAGTTTATCATCAAATAATATAATAAATATATATATTAATGGATTATATATATTAATTACGCCGAATTTTGTAATTAAATATGATTATCAAACTCTGATTTGACTATTACCGGGTTTGTTTACATTTTGAGGTGTTGAATGGCGGACGTTGGAATTTCCCCGTGAACCATTTTTTTTCTGTTTTTTAATGGCTTGGGGGGAGGTTAGGGGGTGCTGGAGTAGGGGGACAGGCTTGGGGGTGTGTTAGGGGGGTGCGGGAGTAGGGGGACAGGCTTGGGGGGGTGCGGAAGTAGGGGGACAGGCTTGGGGGGGGGAGGGTTAGGGGATTGCGGGAATATGGGACAGGCTTTATATCCACCCCAAGCCTGTCCCTCTATTCCCGCACCCCCCAAACCCCCCCCTCATGCCTGTCCCCCTATTCCTGCACCCCCTTAACCACTTATCTTTGACAAAATAACCCAAAATATAGTCTATTTTGAATGTTCCTCTCTTAAAGTAAAGTAGTTTTCACACGAGGTCATTTTCCTCCGTCCTCTGGTCAATCTAAGCTTTCCTTCGTTCTCCAACTCGGCTTAAGGGGGTGCGGGAGTAGGGGGACAGGCTTGGGGGGGTGCGGGAGTGGAGGGCAGGCTTGTGGGGGGGGGGGTATTCCTTTGTATATCGCAGTTAGGCTTATGCAAGAACGACCGTCGGTGGTACTAACGATGATGGTGTGGTAACGGTACAGTTGGACACATGAATGGGTGGTACAGCCCAGGTGAAAGATAATTGTCCTATTTGAGTAACCAGTGTCTATTATGAGGTAGTTGCTGTATATTACCATCCTCAATACTGACTTCTGCCCATGATCTCTCCTATTTGGCACTAAGAAACTTGATATTGAGAGAAATTGACCATCTTTCACTTGGGCTGTACCACCCATTCATGTGTCCAACTGTACAATGATGCCCTAACTATACACGTGCTACAGACACCATCATCATCGTATTAGTAACTATACACGTGCTACAGACACCATCATCATCGTATCAGTACCAACACCACAGATATTCGGTATTTACTGAAAGAATTACCGTTTTGTAGCAGTGTTGCCAGATCCGGCTAGTTCCCAATATTTACATACATAAAATGATACAGGATATTGAAGTACAAACATTTAGCTGTCTTCTGAAAACAGATTATTGAAGTACAAACATTTAGCTGTGTAAGGTGAGGTTGATAAAATTATGTTGTGTAAATTGTATTAGAAAATTATCATACAATAATGGGGGGGTTTAGGGGGGTGCGGGAGTAGGGGACAGGCTTGGGGGGTTTAGGGGGGTGCGGGAATAGGGAAAGGGACAGGCTTTCTACCCCCCCCCCAAGCCTGTCCCCTACTCCCGCACCCCCTTAAGTATCCTCAGCAACTCACCTGTTTATTTTTAAGTTATCTAATCCCAGATAGAATTAGATTGTATTGAATAGTAGGACTAAAGACATACAAACCTATATATAGACATACAAACACATATAAATACATACAAACATATAAGGTATTGATAACTAACTAACTATGTGTCTCGATATATTTCCAGGTGTTTACAGCCCTGCTGGTATCAGCTCTGGGATCCCCAGTTCCTGATGATGATGACTGTGACCACCGGATCATTCATTACTCAGGGGGTTCCAGTGGGAGCCAGCATGCTGTATCATACTCGGCTGTCCCAGTAGTACAACATTGGACTGCTTCATACTCATCTAAGGCCCCAAGACCTGTACAACCTGCTGCAGATGTTGAGAAGGCAACTGCTGAGTTCATGGCAGCATGGAACAAGGCTGCTGCTAGGGCTACCAAAATCCAAACTGTAATGTACAAGTCTGCCCCAACTGGAGCCTATACTATCCAAATGCCAACACAAGTTCAACAGACTGAGGAGGTTCGTCGTGCTACAGCTGAATTCATGGAAGCATGGAATGCTGCTGCTAGACGTGCCACTGTTGTTGAACATGCTGCTTTCACTCTGCCACAGCCAGTTCAGCCAACTGCTGAAGTGAGAAAGGCAACTGCTCAGTTCATGTCAGCTTGGGAATCAGCCGCTCGCCAGGCATCAGCTCTTCAGGTTGCTGTGACCAAATCTGCACCTGCTACTCACTCCTACTCAGGTCCTCCACGACCAGTACAGCCTACAGAAGAGGTTCGTCAGGCCACTGCACAGTTCATGGCAGCATGGAGAGAGGCTGCATCTAGAGTACCTTCCATCCAGCCTACCATCTACAAGGTTGCTGGAGCTGTTCCTTCATCTGAAACACCAAGGATTGTGGGTGGTGTTCCTCAGGTCACTTTTGAGGTCGAGAGAGCAACATCTGAGTTCATGAAGGTGTGGAGAGCTGCTGCAGCTGCTGCAGAAGCTGCTCCTGATGTACACATGATCACAGGAACACATTATCAGCCTAGACCTGCTGCCCATGCAGCTGTAGCATATTCTGCACCTTCAGGACCAGTTCAGCCAACTGCTGATGTTCAGAAGGCAACTGCTGAGTTCATGGCAGCATGGAACAAGGCTGCTGCTAGGGCTACCAAAATCCAAACTGTAATGTACAAGTCTGCCCCAACTGGAGCATATACTATCCAAATGCCAACACAAGTTCAACAGACTGAGGAGGTTCGTCGTGCTACAGCTGAATTCATGGAAGCATGGAATGCTGCTGCTAGACGTGCTACCGTTGTTGAACATGCTGCTTTCACTCTGCCACAGCCAGTTCAGCCAACTGCTGAAGTAAGAAAGGCAACTGCTCAGTTCATGTCAGCTTGGGAATCAGCCGCTCGCCAGGCATCAGCTCTTCAAGTTGCTGTGACCAAATCTGCACCTGCTACTCACTCCTACTCAGGTCCTCCACGACCAGTACAGCCTACAGAAGAGGTTCGTCAGGCCACTGCACAGTTCATGGCAGCATGGAGAGAGGCTGCATCTAGAGTACCTTCCATCCAGCCTACCATCTACAAGGTTGCTGGAGCTGTTCCTTCATCTGAAACACCAAGGATTGTGGGTGGTGTTCCTCAGGTCACTTTTGAGGTCGAGAGAGCAACATCTGAGTTCATGAAGGTGTGGAGAGCTGCTGCAGCTGCTGCAGAAGCTGCTCCTGATGTAAACATCATTACAGGAACAGGCTACCAGCCTCAACCTGCTGCCCCTGCAGCTGTAGCATATTCTGCACCTTCAGGACCAGTTCAGCCAACTGCTGATGTTCAGAAGGCAACTGCTGAGTTCATGGCAGCATGGAACAAGGCTGCTGCTAGGGCTACCAAAATCCAAACTGTAATGTACAAGTCTGCCCCAACTGGAGCATATACTATCCAAATGCCAACACAAGTTCAACAGACTGAGGAGGTTCGTCGTGCTACAGCTGAATTCATGGAAGCATGGAATGCTGCTGCTAGACGTGCTACCGTTGTTGAACATGCTGCTTTCACTCTGCCACAACCAGTTCAGCCAACTGCTGAAGTAAGAAAGGCAACTGCTCAGTTCATGTCAGCTTGGGAATCAGCCGCTCGCCAGGCATCAGCTCTTCAAGTTGCTGTGACCAAATCTGCACCTGCTACTCACTCCTACTCAGGTCCTCCACGACCAGTACAGCCTACAGAAGAGGTTCGTCAGGCCACTGCACAGTTCATGGCAGCATGGAGAGAGGCTGCATCTAGAGTACCTTCCATCCAGCCTACCATCTACAAGGTTGCTGGAGCTGTTCCTTCATATGAAACACCAAGGATTGTGGATGGTGTTCCTCAGGTCACTTTTGAGGTCGAGAGAGCAACATCTGAGTTCATGAAGGTGTGGAGAGCTGCTGCAGCTGCTGCAGAAGCTGCTCCTGATGTAAACATAATAATGGGAGCCAGGTCTCGATCCCGCCCTGCCCCAGTTACCTATGTTGCCCATGCCCCTGTTGCACCAGCACCTGTAACATATTCTGCACCTTCAGGACCAGTTCAGCCAACTGCTGATGTTCAGAAGGCAACTGCTGAGTTCATGGCAGCATGGAACAAGGCTGCTGCTAGGGCTACCAAAATCCAAACTGTAATGTACAAGTCTGCCCCAACTGGAGCCTATACTATCCAAATGCCAACACAAGTTCAACAGACTGAGGAGGTTCGTCGTGCTACAGCTGAATTCATGGAAGCATGGAATGCTGCTGCTAGACGTGCTACCGTTGTTGAACATGCTGCTTTCACTCTGCCACAACCAGTTCAGCCAACTGCTGAAGTAAGAAAGGCAACTGCTCAGTTCATGTCAGCTTGGGAATCAGCCGCTCGCCAGGCATCAGCTCTTCAAGTTGCTGTGACCAAATCTGCACCTGCTACTCACTCCTACTCAGGTCCTCCACGACCAGTACAGCCTACAGAAGAGGTTCGTCAGGCCACTGCACAGTTCATGGCAGCATGGAGAGAGGCTGCATCTAGAGTACCTTCCATCCAGCCTACCATCTACAAGGTTGCTGGAGCTGTTCCTTCATCTGAAACACCAAGGATTGTGGGTGGTGTTCCTCAGGTCACTTTTGAGGTCGAGAGAGCAACAGCTGAGTTCATGAAGGTGTGGAGAGCTGCTGCAGCTGCTGCAGAAGCTGCTCCTGATGTAAACATCATTACAGGAACAGGCTACCAGCCTCAACCTGCTGCCCCTGCAGCTGTAGCATATTCTGCACCTTCAGGACCAGTTCAGCCAACTGCTGATGTTCAGAAGGCAACTGCTGAGTTCATGGCAGCATGGAACAAGGCTGCTGCTAGGGCTACCAAAATCCAAACTGTAATGTACAAGTCTGCCCCAACTGGAGCCTATACTATCCAAATGCCAACACAAGTTCAACAGACTGAGGAGGTTCGTCGTGCTACAGCTGAATTCATGGAAGCATGGAATGCTGCTGCTAGACGTGCTACCGTTGTTGAACATGCTGCTTTCACTCTGCCACAACCAGTTCAGCCAACTGCTGAAGTAAGAAAGGCAACTGCTCAGTTCATGTCAGCTTGGGAATCAGCCGCTCGCCAGGCATCAGCTCTTCAAGTTGCTGTGACCAAATCTGCACCTGCTACTCACTCCTACTCAGGTCCTCCACGACCAGTACAGCCTACAGAAGAGGTTCGTCAGGCCACTGCACAGTTCATGGCAGCATGGAGAGAGGCTGCATCTAGAGTACCTTCCATCCAGCCTACCATCTACAAGGTTGCTGGAG
>JAWQEG010005240.1:22500-30000 GCA_033782935.1 Petrolisthes cinctipes
CCTTTGTGAACAAGAAGCAGCCTTCAAATCCATTCCATAGATGGCGGTGTGTGGTTGTGGTGAGGGAGATATGGGAGGGGGAATGTAACTCATGTATTTTATTTTTTTATTTTATTTTTTTTTACATGGGGTTTATGTCTATCGGCTACCAAGGTTATTAAAGCAGGACAGATGTGGTAACATCAAGTTATGATAACATGACCTCAATCCAGTGCCCCTGGCTTGTGAAGTAGGTTTTTTTTTTTTTTATTTTTTTTTTTTATTTGCGCCGTAGCGTCAATCAACAGGCAGGCAACAATACATACGGGTAGGCGGGACCCATGAAAATCCAATGACTACAACCACACACACACACACACACACATACATACACATACGTACATACATACATACACATACATACACACATACATACATACACACACATACATATAACCACCACACACACACACATAACAGAATGGAGCACAAGCATACAGACAAATATTTACATTATGACCTATTTAAATCCACCAAAACGAGGGTGGCCTAGAGTAGACGATGGAGTTGAGGAGATGGACAAGTAAATTTAGTGTTTTAGTGAATTATGGCAACATGACAACGATTATTATAGAGCCTCTACATAGGAATTTTAATCTTATCAACCCATTTGTTTGTGTGTGTGTGTGTGTGTGTGTTATTGTTTTAAGTAGTGTGTAGCTGATTGTAGTAAATTAAAAGATGGTAGTTAACGTGTGTGTGTGAGTGTGTTATTGTTTTAAGGAGTGTGTAGCTGCTTGTAGTAAATTAAAAGATGGTAGTTAACGTGTGTGTGTGAGTGTGTTATTGTTTTAAGTAGTGTGTAGCTGCTTGTAGTAAATTAAAAGATGGTAGTTAACGTGTGTGTGTGTGTGTGTTATTGTTTTAAGTAGTGTGTAGCTGCTTGTAGTAAATTAAAAGATGGTAGTTAACGTGTGTGTGTGTGTGTGTGTTATTGTTTTAAGTAGTGTGTAGCTGCTTGTAGTAAATTAAAAGATGGTAGTTAACGTGTGTGTGTGTGTGTGTGTTATTGTTTTAAGTAGTGTGTAGCTGCTTGTAGTAAATTAAAAGATGGTAGTTAACGTGTGTGTGTGTGTGTGTGTGTGTTATTGTTTTAAGTAGTGTGTAGCTGCTTGTAGTAAATTAAAAGATGGTAGTTAACGTGTGTGTGTGAGTGTGTTATTGTTTTAAGTAGTGTGTAGCTGATTGTAGTAAATTAAAAGATGGTAGTTAACGTGTGTGTGTGTGTGTGTTATTGTTTTAAGTAGTGTGTAGCTGCTTGTAGTAAATTAAAAGATGGTAGTTAACGTGTGTGTGTGTGTGTGTTATTGTTTTAAGTAGTGTGTAGCTGCTTGTAGTAAATTAAAAGATGGTAGTTAATGTGTGTGTGTGAGTGTGTTATTGTTTTAAGTAGTGTGTAGCTGCTTGTAGTAAATTAAAAGATGGTAGTTAACGTGTGTGTGTGTGTGTGTTATTGTTTTAAGTAGTGTGTAGCTGCTTGTAGTAAATTAAAAGATGGTAGTTAACGTGTGTGTGTGTTATTGTTTTAAGTAGTGTGTAGCTGCTTGTAGTAAATTAAAAGATGGTAGTTAATGTGTGTGTGTGTGTGTGTTATTGTTTTAAGTAGTGTGTAGCTGCTTGTAGTAAATTAAAAGATGGTAGTTAACGTGTGTGTGTGAGTGTGTTATTGTTTTAAGTAGTGTGTAGCTGCTTGTAGTAAATTAAAAGATGGTAGTTAACGTGTGTGTGTGAGTGTGTTATTGTTTTAAGTAGTGTGTAGCTGCTTGTAGTAAATTAAAAGATGGTAGTTAACGTGTGTGTGTGAGTGTGTTATTGTTTTAAGTAGTGTGTAGCTGATTGTAGTAAATTAAAAGATGGTAGTTAACGTGTGTGTGTGAGTGTGTTATTGTTTTAAGTAGTGTGTAGCTGCTTGTAGTAAATTAAAAGATGGTAGTTAACGTGTGTGTGTGAGTGTGTTATTGTTTTAAGTAGTGTGTAGCTGCTTGTAGTAAATTAAAAGATGGTAGTTAACGTGTGTGTGTGAGTGTGTTATTGTTTTAAGTAGTGTGTAGCTGCTTGTAGTAAATTAAAAGATGGTAGTTAACGTGTGTGTGTGAGTGTGTTATTGTTTTAAGTAGTGTGTAGCTGCTTGTAGTAAATTAAAAGATGGTAGTTAACGTGTGTGTGTGAGTGTGTTATTGTTTTAAGTAGTGTGTAGCTGCTTGTAGTAAATTAAAAGATGGTAGTTAACGTGTGTGTGTGTGTGTGTTATTGTTTTAAGTAGTGTAGCTGCTTGTAGTAAATTAAAAGATGGTAGTTAACGTGTGTGTGTGTGTGTGTTATTGTTTTAAGTAGTGTGTAGCTGCTTGTAGTAAATTAAAAGATGGTAGTTAACGTGTGTGTGTGAGTGTGTTATTGTTTTAAGTAGTGTGTAGCTGCTTGTAGTAAATTAAAAGATGGTAGTTAACGTGTGTGTGTGAGTGTGTTATTGTTTTAAGTAGTGTGTAGCTGCTTGTAGTAAATTAAAAGATGGTAGTTAACGTGTGTGTGTGAGTGTGTTATTGTTTTAAGTAGTGTGTAGCTGCTTGTAGTAAATTAAAAGATGGTAGTTAACGTGTGTGTGTGTGTGTGTTATTGTTTTAAGTAGTGTAGCTGCTTGTAGTAAATTAAAAGATGGTAGTTAACGTGTGTGTGTGAGTGTGTTATTGTTTTAAGTAGTGTGTAGCTGATTGTAGTAAATTAAAAGATGGTAGTTAACGTGTGTGTGTGAGTGTGTTATTGTTTTAAGTAGTGTGTAGCTGCTTGTAGTAAATTAAAAGATGGTAGTTAACGTGTGTGTGTGAGTGTGTTATTGTTTTAAGTAGTGTGTAGCTGCTTGTAGTAAATTAAAAGATGGTAGTTAACGTGTGTGTGTGAGTGTGTTATTGTTTTAAGTAGTGTGTAGCTGCTTGTAGTAAATTAAAAGATGGTAGTTAACGTGTGTGTGTGAGTGTGTTATTGTTTTAAGTAGTGTGTAGCTGCTTGTAGTAAATTAAAAGATGGTAGTTAACGTGTGTGTGTGAGTGTGTTATTGTTTTAAGTAGTGTGTAGCTGATTGTAGTAAATTAAAAGATGGTAGTTAACGTGTGTGTGTGAGTGTGTTATTGTTTTAAGTAGTGTGTAGCTGCTTGTAGTAAATTAAAAGATGGTAGTTAACGTGTGTGTGTGAGTGTGTTATTGTTTTAAGTAGTGTGTAGCTGCTTGTAGTAAATTAAAAGATGGTAGTTAACGTGTGTGTGTGAGTGTGTTATTGTTTTAAGTAGTGTGTAGCTGCTTGTAGTAAATTAAAAGATGGTAGTTAACGTGTGTGTGTGAGTGTGTTATTGTTTTAAGTAGTGTGTAGCTGCTTGTAGTAAATTAAAAGATGGTAGTTAACGTGTGTGTGTGAGTGTGTTATTGTTTTAAGTAGTGTGTAGCTGCTTGTAGTAAATTAAAAGATGGTAGTTAACGTGTGTGTGTGAGTGTGTTATTGTTTTAAGTAGTGTGTAGCTGCTTGTAGTAAATTAAAAGATGGTAGTTAACGTGTGTGTGTGAGTGTGTTATTGTTTTAAGTAGTGTGTAGCTGCTTGTAGTAAATTAAAAGATGGTAGTTAACCTGTGTGTGTGAGTGTGTTATTGTTTTAAGTAGTGTGTAGCTGCTTGTAGTAAATTAAAAGATGGTAGTTAACGTGTGTGTGTGAGTGTGTTATTGTTTTAAGTAGTGTGTAGCTGCTTGTAGTAAATTAAAAGATGGTAGTTAACGTGTGTGTGTGAGTGTGTTATTGTTTTAAGTAGTGTGTAGCTGCTTGTAGTAAATTAAAAGATGGTAGTTAACGTGTGTGTGTGTGTGTGTTATTGTTTTAAGTAGTGTAGCTGCTTGTAGTAAATTAAAAGATGGTAGTTAACGTGTGTGTGTGAGTGTGTTATTGTTTTAAGTAGTGTGTAGCTGATTGTAGTAAATTAAAAGATGGTAGTTAACGTGTGTGTGTGAGTGTGTTATTGTTTTAAGTAGTGTGTAGCTGCTTGTAGTAAATTAAAAGATGGTAGTTAACGTGTGTGTGTGAGTGTGTTATTGTTTTAAGTAGTGTGTAGCTGCTTGTAGTAAATTAAAAGATGGTAGTTAACGTGTGTGTGTGAGTGTGTTATTGTTTTAAGTAGTGTGTAGCTGCTTGTAGTAAATTAAAAGATGGTAGTTAACGTGTGTGTGTGAGTGTGTTATTGTTTTAAGTAGTGTGTAGCTGCTTGTAGTAAATTAAAAGATGGTAGTTAACGTGTGTGTGTGAGTGTGTTATTGTTTTAAGTAGTGTGTAGCTGCTTGTAGTAAATTAAAAGATGGTAGTTAACGTGTGTGTGTGAGTGTGTTATTGTTTTAAGTAGTGTGTAGCTGCTTGTAGTAAATTAAAAGATGGTAGTTAACGTGTGTGTGTGTGTGTGTTATTGTTTTAAGTAGTGTAGCTGCTTGTAGTAAATTAAAAGATGGTAGTTAACGTGTGTGTGTGAGTGTGTTATTGTTTTAAGTAGTGTGTAGCTGATTGTAGTAAATTAAAAGATGGTAGTTAACGTGTGTGTGTGAGTGTGTTATTGTTTTAAGTAGTGTGTAGCTGCTTGTAGTAAATTAAAAGATGGTAGTTAACGTGTGTGTGTGAGTGTGTTATTGTTTTAAGTAGTGTGTAGCTGCTTGTAGTAAATTAAAAGATGGTAGTTAACGTGTGTGTGTGTGTGAGTGTGTTATTGTTTTAAGTAGTGTGTAGCTGCTTGTAGTAAATTAAAAGATGGTAGTTAACGTGTGTGTGTGTGTGTGTGTGTTATTGTTTTAAGTAGTGTGTAGCTGCTTGTAGTAAATTAAAAGATGGTAGTTAACGTGTGTGTGTGTGTGTGTGTTATTGTTTTAAGTAGTGTGTAGCTGCTTGTAGTAAATTAAAAGATGGTAGTTAACGTGTGTGTGTGTGTGTGTGTGTTATTGTTTTAAGTAGTGTGTAGCTGCTTGTAGTAAATTAAAAGATGGTAGTTAACATGTGTGTGTGAGTGTGTTATTGTTTTAAGTAGTGTGTAGCTGCTTGTAGTAAATTAAAAGATGGTAGTTAACGTGTGTGTGTGAGTGTGTTATTGTTTTAAGTAGTGTGTAGCTGCTTGTAGTAAATTAAAAGATGGTAGTTAACGTGTGTGTGTGTGTGTGTTATTGTTTTAAGTAGTGTGTAGCTGCTTGTAGTAAATTAAAAGATGGTAGTTAACGTGTGTGTGTGTGTGTGTTATTGTTTTAAGTAGTGTGTAGCTGCTTGTATTACAGCATCAACTAAAGAAATATAGTTTCAACATTTCTTAACATAACTTAAACGATAGTGGGTGTTAGTGAGACAAGTAAATTCTCCTTTTTGGCAGAGTAATAATATCCTTAATAAATTTTAGGAAATGATCGTTTGGTAGACACTATCGAGATTTTTTTTTTTTTTTTTTTTTTTTTTTTTTTTTTTTTTTCTTTATGAGGAAAGGAATCTACTAAACTGGATGAAAAGACCTCGAAGGTTAAATACTCGTTGCTGATATTGGATGATAGGGGCAGTAATTTTTATACAGGTAACTTTAATAATTAACTACATTAAAAAAGAGTCGACCTTCTCTGTTACAGACATGAAAGTTATGTTTCACATTTGTATATATTGTAACCAATATACTTATATTTTTTGCCACTGTAACACCAGCAGGTTCCAGTTCTCAAGCTGATAGTGACGTGTATAAATAAGGTGTCGTCATCTAGTGGGGCAGATGAGAAGCTACGGTACCAACATCACCACGAAGCTTCACTGTCTCATCTAATGCGACACCCAATAATCTCGGGGCCTCGCAAGAGTCACGGGCTACTGACAGCCTGCAGTCCCGAGGTTGAGGTATAGAAAAAAAAAAAAAAAAAAAAAAAAAAAAAAAAAAAAAAAAGCAGGGTAAATAATATTATAGCGAACGAACGAACAATAAATATATATAAACTCAAGTAACCAGGATATGAAATAATGCAGTGTTCATTGAAAATCCCAAAACATTTATTGATATATTATTTCAGCACATTGAATTTAAAGTGTGAGAGAGAGAAAGAGAGACGTCATAAAAGAGGAGTATAAGACAGAGGGACAGAAATATCAAAGCTAACTCCCACCTTCCCCCTTAAATGGGCTAGACAAACTAATACCATGGCCATCCACCTTCCATCTGAATAACAGCCTGTAGTAATTCAATACCTCAGCCCAGGTTAATTCAGAGTCTAGGATACACAATACAGTTTATTGGTAGTACGCTGCTGTGCCGTAGTCGCTGCTGGAGAGTTAGCTGAGGTTTCTTGTGTACCTGGCCAGCTACGAATAGACCCGGGATCTAGGATATAGGAGTGGCCATATGTGTGTGATACATAGTGTGATATATAGTATGGCCACTACAAGCCCATATCTCCCCCACCACAACCACACACCGCCTTTTATGGAGTGGATTTGAAGGCTGCTTCTTGTTCACAACGGAACATATGAGTTGACGATCCACCTTCCATCTGAATAACAGCCCATAGCCTGTGGAAGTCTGGGTGAGGTGGTGGTGGTTGTACCCTCGGAGGCATATTGCCCAACTGTACTCCACTCCCATACCAATGGTGAAAACAGCTGGTCCAGATGATTTGAAGGAGTAACTTGTTTAAACATCGCAACTTGCTTACACACTGCTCCATAGGGTCTTTCAAGTATTGTTATGTGAGGAACACAGTCCTGCCAGTTTATGCCCATAATCTAGTCTGTAGTCTATGTTGATTCCACTTCTGTTTGCTATAGTCCTATGAAGAAGTGTTGTAACACATAATAGATAGATGTTAAAGAGAGCTGGTGCCAGTACACAACCTTGTCTGACTCCAGCATTAACAGCAAATGGTTCTGACTCTTGCCATCATACCTTCATCAAACTGCTTTACAAGTGACACAAATTTGGGAGGACAACCAAAAATACGGAGAAAATTCAACAATGTTTCTCGATTTACAGTATCAAAGACTTTTGACAAATCAATGAAGGCTATAAAAATGTCTTTATTCTGTTCTCAGCATTTTACTTGCAATTTGCGTATAGTAAAAAATCATGTCAATAGTTCCTTGATCTTTACTGAAACCACATTGTGACTTTGGCAGTATTTCCTCTGTAATTCGTGACGTGTGTGTGTGTGTGTGTGTGTGAGTAGCAGTTGACCTGGGCCACGGTAACGGGCTTGACGAAACCTATGTCCAGTGTCGAAAGATTGATTAAAACTTATCACCCTTGTTTTTGTAAATGTGTGTGTGTCTTTCCATGTGTGAGGTGTGTACAGTCGGCAGCATAAGTTCGCTTGCATTTCCACCTATGTATGTATGAACTATAGTGATATTTTAATACAATTTTAATACAGAAACGAGATATACTTCACATATGGTAAATTATGTATGTATGTATGTATGTATGTAT
>JAWQEG010005240.1:35000-40000 GCA_033782935.1 Petrolisthes cinctipes
ATACACACACTTAATCATACACATATACATACATACACTCTCTCAATCATACATATATACATACATACACACAATTAATCATACACATACATACATACACACAAAAATACATACATACATTCTCTCAAAAATACATATATACACTCTCTCAATCATACATATACATACATACACACAATTAATTATACACACATACATACATACAAAAATATACACATACATACACTCTCTCAATCATACATACATACATACATACACTCTCTCAATCATACACATACACAAAAATACACACACATACATACACACACATACATATACACATATACATACATACAAAAATATACACATATACATACACACATATATACATACACACTCTCTTTTAATCATACACATACATACATACATACAATCACACCTTGCTATCATCATTAAGGTTATAATATTCATACATATGTATAATAACATCCAGTGTATGTTGTAATGTATGTATGTATGTTGTGGCTTCAGTAAATAATATACATACATACATACATACATACAGAAATATACATACATACACACACATAGAGAGAAATATAGACATACACATACAGAAATATACACATACATATATACATACATACATACACACACTCTCTCTCAATCATACACATACATATACATACATACATACAAAAATATACACATACATACACACACACTCTCTTTTAATCATACACATACACACATACATATAATTATACCTTGCTATCATCATTAAGGTTATAATATTCATACATATGTATAATAACATCCAGTGTATGTTGTAGTGTATGTATGTATGTTGTGGCTTCAGTAAATAATATACATACATACATACATACATACACACATATACATATACAAAGAGAGATACACACATACATACATATACATATACAGAAATATACACATACATACATACATACAGAAATATACACATACATACATATACACATACATATATATACATACATACATACATACACAAAAATACATATATACACATACATACTCTCAATCATACACAGAAATATACATAAAAATATACATACACATACATACACACACTTAATTATACTTTGCTATCATCATTAAGGTTATAATATTCATACATATGTATAATAACATCGAGTGTATGTTGTAATGTATGTATGTATGTTGTGGCCTCAGTAAATAAAGTATTTTCACAACCACCAACGTTATTAAAATACAACGACTTAATTAAACTGCTTCTGTATGGCACCGACCTCACTACCATCTGAAAATAGTAAAGATAGTAGTAGTAGTAGTAGTAGTAGTAGTAGTAGTAGTAGTAGTAGTAGTGGTAGTAGTAGTAGTAATAATATATATATAATATTAATAATAATAATAATATATATAATAGTAATTGTAATAGTAGTAGTAGTAGTAGTAGTAGTAGTAGTAGTAATAGTAGTAGTAGTAGTAGTAGTAGTAGTAGTAGTAGTAGTAGTAGTAGTAACAATAATAATGTATGATATGTTACGATTTGTAATAATAATAGTAGTAGTAGTAGTAGTAGTAGTAGTAGTAGTAGTAGTAGTAGTAGTAGTAGTAGTAGTAGTAGTAGTAGTAGTAGTAGTAGTAGTCAGGATCAACACACACAAGGTCGGCCAGATTGGTGAGGTCGTGGATGGGGGGGTAGTTTGGCGTGACGTCACGCTCGCCGCCTTGGTCCAGCCAGGACCCAGCAATGGGTCCTGGCCTGTCGCCTGAGTAGCTAGACTGAGTTTAGTTTGGTCAGGTGTCGAGTACAGGAAAGGTGAAGTAGAAGAATGCCTAGTGTGTGTGCAGTGTGTGGCTGTTTGAATAGTAAAGTCAAGACAGCAGGCACTCATATTAGATATTTTGGGTTTCCAAGAAATGCACATATATATCAGGGATGTGTGGATTAATTTGTGTCGTCGGGCTGATCCTATTAACCCCAAGCATGCAGTTATTTGTTCAGTTCACTTTACTAAGGATGACTACATTGATGACATGAAAAGTCGTCTACTTGGGATTGCAAGTCCAAAGAACAAGAGACTGCTGAAAGAAGATGCCGTTCCATCCTTACACCTGCATAAACGTAAGTAACACTTTTTAAAATGTTTTACATTTATAGATATGATAAATGCGAAAGGACCTACACCTTTGTTTCAAGGAAAAATGAGGAGGATAACATTCACATAATTCGGTTTCTACTGCAACTCTTCACTAATTCCCAATAATGAATATTAATGGATGCCTTGGAGGGGAAATCAGCATGTATCTTGGTAAATGGTTAGGAATAGAAAACATGCACTATCGTTTTCCTACATCTATTTACCATGTGTAATGTTATGCCATGTGGCAAGGAAGAAAGAGGTACGGAATTTTTGTGGGGAACTATACCTGGTATCCTTAATTGTGATTATAACAAGGTTTTCAGAGCAACATCTTGCCAAAGTAAAGGCGTTTACTATCAAGTAAAAGTAAAACAAAATGTGTGTGTGTGTTGGTTTGGGTGCAGCCAGATGGATTAACTCTTTTGAAGCATTCTGATTCCCTCGGGACCAAAACACACACGTCTGTGAGGGTGCGGCCCAGTGATGCCTCATATATGGAGACACCTATTAAAGAAATATACTTTACTTTATGAAAACGTTTGTGGAAGGACCTAAAACTTTATGTGAAGGGGAAATGCAACAGTATGGGGGGAAGGGTGACACTCAGACATTCATATGTATGTACCCTACATCACACATGCCTTTTCCAACATATCAGGTATCAGTCAGCTGGAGATATCTGTGCCAAGGAATGAGAGGGTGGAAAGGCGAGGACGTAAGAGGGTGATACAGCAATAGACAATGTGCAAGGTATTGTAAAAAGGATTGAAAAGTCCTGTAAAAAAATGTCAAGAAACTCAGAAAGAAATGGTGACACTATTAAAGGAACTTCAAACAGAGGTTCAACAGTGGAAAGAGAAATACAATGACTTGAGAGAGAGTGTCAGTGAACAAGAAATAAATAATAAGGTTCAAGGAAAAGTCAGCCAAACTTTGCAGCCATTTTTTAGTGACACACAAATCAATATTATCATAAATAATAAGAAAAGTGTGAAGTATTGGCCTGACGAGGATATAGCATCAGCCATGACACTCAGAAGTTTAAGCCCTAAATGTTACAAGTATCTGAAGGACTTTAAAGGTTTCCGTTTGCCATGTGTAAGTACGCTCAAAGATAGATTAAAAGAGATTAAATGTGAGCCAGGATTGTTATCATCTGTACTGTCTCTTATGATGTCACAGGCCCCTACTATGGAACCAAAAGAAAAACTTACAGTCCTGTCATTTGATGTCGGTGGAGTTACACTGTATAAACCTCACAAAAGTGTACAGGTTGTCATGGTAAGAGGCCTTGCTGGTAGATGGAAACAACCGATTTTTTATGACTTTGATATGGCGAATGTGCAGCGCATCTTACTAACACTCATAGAAAAGATTGAGGCAGCAGGATTTCCAGTTGTGGCCATTGTGCACGATTTGGGACCCACTAACCTTAGAGTATGGAAAAAACATGGAATTGATCCATTTAAATCTAAGACAGTGTCCTTTAAAAATCCATGTGCAGACAGGGAAGTTTTTGTTTTTGCCGATGTTCCCCATCTTCTAAAGTTAATTAGGAACAATTTAATAGATTCAGGGTTTGTGCTAGAGGATGGTACTATCATTACAGACGAAACCATTCGTGAAGTTGTAATGAAAACAAAGACAGAGTATGGGTTAGCATATAAAGTAACTGAAACTCATCTAAATGTTCGAGGACAGCAGAGACAGAGGGTGAAATATGCAGCTCAGTTGCTTTCAAAAACATGTGCAAATTCCATACGATATCTAGGCGAGAAAGGGTTATTGGTAAGCAAAAACTGGAAACAAACTGCTGATTTTCTTACTCTAACAGATGAATGGTTTGACGTCATGAACTCCTCAATAAACAGTGAGAAAAAAGAGCGATGTGCTTTTGGCCTACACAAAGAGATCCAGACAAATGTAGTGCTGAAAATTGTAAACTTGATGTCATCAATGAAAGTGAATAACTCTGCGTCTGGGTTGGTCTGTAACTTTCAAAAAGGAATAATTTTGTCCAGTCATTCTCTTATGGGGTTATATGCCATGCTAAAGGAAAATATCAATCTAGATTTCATTATGACTAGGAAGCTAAATCAGGATTCTCTTGAACGGTTCTTTCATACGATCATCCAGACTCTGTCATATTCAAGTATAGACTAAAAAAGTATGTATTAGGTAAAGATGTAAGGTTGCTTAGTGACAGAAGTAACATAAGCCAAGAAAACGATGATGACAAATGCTTGAGAGAGGTAACAACTTGTAGCAAAAACATGGATTCATATGATCGTGAGTTAAGCTTAGAGTTATGTATGACAAGTTTCATTTTTAAGAACATGGATATTGAATTGGATTGTATAGATGCTGAACAGAACACAAGTACAATTATAGAGGAACAAGCAGTACAATACATAGGTGGTTATAATTATAGTGAGGAAGTTTTCTCTAAAGTATCCACACTTACTGTCAACAGAGGAAATTTGTATGTACAGTTGAGCAAGTAGAAAGTGCAAGAAAAATTTGTCTGTATATTTCAACATCTGGTAGTTGTTTGTAGTATAATCCCTAGTATATTTATGAATGAATAACTGAGAATTCAAAGCCAATGTAAGGTGGAACGTGATTGGCTGAACTTTGAGTGGTAGTGAAGATGTGGACATATACATTGAGGAACGTGATTGGCTGAACTTTGAGTGGTAGTGAAGATGTGGACATATACATTGAGGAACGTGATTGGCTGAACTTTGAGTGGTAGTGAAGATGTGGCCATATACATTGAGGAACGTGATTGGCTGAACTTTGAGTGGTAGTGAAGATGTGGACATATACATTGAGGAACGTGATTGGCTGAACTTTGAGTGGTAGTGAAGA
>JAWQEG010005240.1:50000-64881 GCA_033782935.1 Petrolisthes cinctipes
TTAAAAAACTTAATTAATAACACAATAACATAATTAAAAACATCATAATACATTAAATAATGTAATTAATAACACAAATAATGTAATTAATAACTTACCATATATTTTAATGAAGGCTTTGGATGCTTTAATAAATAACGTAATTAATAACACAATAACATAATTAATAACACAATAACATAATTAATAACACAATAACGTAATTAATAACACAAATAACATAATTAATAACACAATAACATAATTAATAACACAATAACGTAATTAATAACACAAATACATTAAAAAACTTAATTAATAACACATTAACATAATTGATAACAATAATACATTAAAAAAACGTAATTAATAACACAATAACGTAATTAATAACAATAATACATTAAAAAACGTAATTAATAACAAAAATACATTAAATAACGTAATTAATAACACAAATAACGTAATTAATAACTTACCATATATTTTAATGAAGGCTTTAGATGCTTCAATAAAAAACGTAATTAATAACACAAATAACATAATTAATAACACAATAACATAATTAATAACACAATAACGTAATTAATAACACAATAACGTAATTAATAACTTACCATATATTTTAATGAAGGCTTTGGATGCTTCAATAAATTGCAATGTGTCAATTAATCCTTCTGGTGTGACTGTTGGGTAATTAGGGGTAATTAATGTGAAGAAATTAATTACTACCGGGTCATTACTCGTGTCATTACTCATTGTTCTTGTTGTTGTTTTGTTATTTTTTGTTATTTTTTGGTGTTATAGATTGGTTGTTGTTGTTGTTATTATTTGGTTGTTTTGTTGTTTTTTTGTTATTTGTTATTTTTTGTTGTTGTTATTTGTTATTGTTATTATTATTATTATTTTTTTTTTTAGCTTGTTGTTGTTGTTATTTGTTGTTATTATTCCACTAATGTTGTTATTGTTGTTGTTGTTATTATTTGTTATTATTTGTAGTTGTTATTCCACTGTTATTGTTATAGTTGTTATTCACTGTTGTTATTGTTGTTGTTGTTCTGGCTGCGTTGTTATTCCACTACTGTTATTGTTATTATTATTGTTATTATTATTCCACTGTTATTATTGTTGTTGTTATTGTTATTCCACTACTGTTGTTATTGTTGTTGTTATTCCACTGTTGTTATTCCACTGTTGTTATTGTTATTATTCCACTGTTATTCCACTGTTATTATTGTTATTCTTGTTGTTATTGTTGTTATTCCACTGTTGTTGTTAGTTGAGACGTGGTGGTTATGTGTTGTTGTTGTTGTTGTTGTTTTTGTTTATTATTATTAACGATGATGATTTTTCTCTCTTTCTAACGGGGCTTCTTTATTTTTTATCTATTATTATTATTATTATTAATTATTTTCTCATACTTTAACACTTTTTATTTTTATTATTATTATTATTATTATTATTATTATAATTTTCAACGTATTTATTATAATTATTGCTATTATACACTTATTAATACATTTATTATTATTATTATTATTATTATTATTATTATTATTAATTTCTCTTTATCACACATTAATTCACTTATTATTATTATTATTATTATTATTATTATTATTATTATTATTATTATTATTATTATTATTATTACACTTATTATTATTATTATTATTATTATTATTATTATTATTACACGTTAATACAGTTATTATTATTATTATTATTATTATTAGTAGTAGTAGTAGTAGTAGTAGTACACGTTAATACACTTATTATTATTATTATTATTATTATTATTGGTCTGCCTGGTGTGTACTGGTGGTGGTGTTGCTGTCGTGGCTTCACTATCGTCGTTGTTGTTGTCTTCTAATGTGATAAGGCTGATTACATACTTACAACAGACATTATCTCTCTCTCTCTCTCTCTCTCTTTTGCTGGTTTCTGGTATCTTTTCTTTCGTCCTCTCTCTCTCTCTCTCTCCCACAGTGAGAGATCTAATGCCACAGGGACAGACACTAGTACAAATATGTAAATACCTGTTGAGTGATGACAACCTTGAAGTGATGCTTACTCTCCATCCAAACTTTGGTGGCTGTTAATTGTAGTTTTCTGTACATTACTCATGGAAGTGCTTTTATTTATATATATTTATATGTGTATATATATATATGTATGTGTAGAATGATGTGTATGTGTGTGATGTGTATATCCTGAGAAGTACAATATCCAGTATGGTATTTTCATGTACAGTACTGTACAGTATGGTATTTCCATGTACAGTATTGTACATGCATGTATGTAATATTTTTCTTTTGTGAAATGCCAACATTGTGTTCACTCTCTATTGTCTGTAACATATATTATATTATAATAATACCTTGCTTCCTTTAATTTACACTGTGTTAACTTTATATTCCATTGATATTATAATTATTGATTCCTTTAAACTGTCATTCAATGTATTCTATTATTGATTTATTATTGCTGATAAATTTCATTATTATTGTTTCATTATTGCTGCTAAATTTTACTATTGTTTCATTATTGCCATTATATTTTATTTTTATTGCAATATTATTATTATTATTATTATTATTATTATTATTATTGTCTCATTACTGTTACTGTAATCTTATTATTTTTGTTTCATTATTGCTATTATTCATTATTGCTACTGTATTTTATTGTTATTGTTTCATTATTGCTATTATTCATTATTGCTACTGTATTTTATTATTATTGTTTCATTATTGCTATTATTCATTATTGTTACTGTAATCTTATTATTTTTTTATCATTATTGCTATTATTCATTATTGTTACTGTAATCTTATTATTTTTTTATCATTATTGCTATTATTCATTATTGCTATTGTATTTTATTATTATTGCTATTATTCATTATTGTTACTGTAATCTTATTATTTTTGTTTCATTATTGCTATTATTCATTATTGCTATTGTATTTTATTATTATTGTTTCATTATTGCTACTGTTCATTATTGCTATTGTATTTTATTATTTTTGTTTCATTATTACTACTGTAACTTTATTATTATTTTTGCTTCATTATTGCTATTGTAATTTTATTATTATTTTTGTTTCATTATTGCTAAGTTACTGTAATTTTATTATTATTATTATTGTCTCATTATTGCTATTGTAATTATATTATTGTTTCATTATTGCTACTCTTTATTATTGCTACTGTATTTTATTTTTATTGTTTTATTATTGCTACTATGTTATTATTTTTTGTTTCATTATTGCTGGTATATCTTATTACTGTACTGTTTCATTATTGCCATTCTATTTGTCATTCAATGTATATGATTATTGTCAAACTATTGTTATTATGATTGGTACCCAATGGCTGTAATAAAATTATCAAAACAAAAAAAATCTCTCTCTCTCTCTCTCTCTCTCTCGATACAGATAAAAATTTATATAAAAAAAATAAATTAGTCTTACCTAAAATAACAGGTAATTTTTTTCACCCGTTTTCAAAGAGCACGATAATTTTTTATGATAGACTAAAGTAAATGAATTATTTAATTATTTATTAATTGTGACACGTTTTGAGAATCTGGGACCTAACCTGGGCAAACTACCGGGACCTAACCTGGGCAAACTACCGGGACCTAACCTGGGCAAACTACCGGGATATACCCTGGGCAAACTACCGGGACCTAACCTGGGAAAACTACCGGGACCTAACCTAACCTAACCTAACCTAACATGGGCAAACTACCGGTACCTAACCTTACCTAACCTAACCTAACCTGGGCAAACTACCGGGATATAACCGGTGTAAACTATCATAAAAAAGTGACTGGGGCATTATTTCCGAGACCAAGCCGGATGTGGTAACACTGCGCCATCCTAGCCAAAAAAAAAAAAAAAACAGTTATTCTGTAATAATACCATTTTATTAATTCTCGATACTTAATTATTACTTAAATTATTCCTATTATTATCAATTAAATTATTCCTATTATTATTAGACATTTAATTAGTAACCTGAATATATATATATAATAATTAACCGCCTCAATATTATATACAAAAAAGTCTTAGGTAGAAAATATATAATTAATATGTATAATTATAATATGTATAATTAATATGTATAATTAATATGTATAATATGTATAATTAATATGTATAATTAATATGTATAATTAGGTAGAAAATATATAATTAATATGTATAATTATAATATGTATAATTAATATGTATAATATGTATAATTAGGTAGAAAATATATATAATATGTATAATTAATAAATATATAATTAACTGATTCAATATTATATCAAAAAAAGTCTTAGGTAGATATTTTCATTTTCTTTTTTGCTGAATTTTAGGCCATTTTCTGTTAATTAATATTGTAAAGAATAACTCCTTCATTTTCAAATAATAATAATAATAATAATAATAATAATAATAATAATAATAATAATAATAATAATCTTGGTAATAAAGAACAATACGTGTATAATTTTGCACCACCTAATAATAATAATAATAATAATAATAATAATAATAATAATAATAAAAAAAGGTAAATTCTCATGCTAAAAATTGAGGTAAAAAGGGAAACAGGAAAATTCTCATGTAGAATTTGGGGTAAAAAGGGAATTCTGATGTTAAAATTTAGGAAAAAAGGAAATTCTTATGTTAGAATTGAGGTAAAAAAAGAAAATTCTGATGTTAAAATTTAGGAAAAAAAAGAAAATTCTGATGTTAAAATTTAGGAAAAAATGAAATTCTGATGTTAAAAATTAGGAAAAAAAGGAAATTCTGATGTTAAAATTGAGGAAAATAAGAAAATTCTGATGTTAAAAATTAGGAAAAAAAGGAAATTCTGATGTTTAAAATTGAGGAAAAAAAGAAAATTCTGATGTTAAAATTGAGGAAAAAAAGGAAATTCTGATGTTAAAATTTAGGAAAAAAGGAAATTCTCATGTTGAAAGTTGGGGTAATTTCGTCAAGGAGACCTGGTTGGCAACACTGTGACCTGGTATACGAGGTTCTGGTAACACTGGTAAGGTAATTGTTTACATTTGTCATACTCACGTGAGACTTCAGAAGGAATACAGGTACTGTTATTATTATTATGTATTATTAGTATTATTATTATTATTTATGTATGTATGTATATGTATTATTATGTATGTATGTGTATTATAATGTATATGTATGTAGAATATATATATTATGTATGTGTATATATGTATTATTACGTATATATGTGGTATTATTATTATTAGTAGTAGTATTATTTATGGATGTGTATGTATGTATTATTATGTATATACGTGTATTATTATGTATATATTATTGTATGTATTATGTATGTGTATATATGTATTATGACGTATATATGTGGTATTATTATTATTATTATTATTTATGGATGTGTATGTATGTATTTTTATGTATATACGTGTATTATTATGTATATATATATATTATGTATATATACACGTTACTACACGTTACAATATGTATTTTTGAGTATATATGTATTATGTATATAGGTAAATATTGAATGAATTACCGTTATTGCGTACGGTTTTTCTACCTTCATTACCCACTTATTAAGACCATTCTAAGACTATTTTCTTCTATGGCATTTCCTCCACAAATGCCCCATTTCCAAGATAGGGCATATTCAAATGGGGCATTTTGAAATTAGCCTGACCTTACCTGACCTGACCTAACCTAACCTAGACCGCATCAGACTACCGGGACCTAACCTGGGCAAACTACCGGGAAATAATCGTGATAAAGTACAATAAATGACAGGGGTAAAATACTGGGACCCAACCGGATCTGGCAACACTGCTGCAAAACGGTAATTCTTTCAATAAATACCGAACTATCCCCCCCTGTATAATCTTTTTATGGAGTACTTTATCACTCTGTCTCTTAACCAATGGATGACGAGCCCAACATTTTTAATTTTTACCTTCTGGCAATACTCTGGACCTGATCCTGACCAGTGAGAATGATAGGGTGGGTGATGTGCAAGTTTGGCCCAACTTCCCAAACTGTGGTCACTGCCCCTTAATTAACTCTGCATTATTATTTCGAAAAGGGTGTCGAAGTCAGTCTTAATCATCAAGTTAAATATTCATGGCATAGAGGCAAATATAAAAGGATAAACTCTTCCCTACTGGATGTTGACTGGGACTTTGAGTTCAGTGACATGTCTATAGATGGTATGCTCTCCAGGCTTAAGTCTGTAGTGGCATCCCTCATTACCCAGTACATACCAGTTTCAATTGATCGCCCCCACCGGTCCCATCCCCCTCCTCCTAATTCCCTTAAGTCTAATAGAACAAATGCCTGGTTGGCTTATAAGCACAGTAGATTAATCTATGGCAGACATTCTCAACAGGCCGACCTTGCAATGTGTTAAATCACATGTTTCGTAATTACCATGTGACTCAACAAATACAGTATGAGATAACTCTTATTAAAAAGATGAAAGAATCGCCCAAACTACTACACCAATATATAGGGCACAAAAAGGTTGGAGTACCATCAGTGGGTCCCCTGAAGCTGATTGTGGAGAGATGCCAGATATATTTGCCTCTAGTTTCAGTACGGTATATGCCACTGGGGACCCTGGTGCACCCTTCCTGCATCAACACTCGGACACAACTATTAACAGTGTGTCAGTATCTCTTGATGAGGTAAGAATGAGCCTTGCCTCACTGGATATTCACTCAAGTATGGGTTCTGATGGACTTCATCCCTGTCTACTCAAGTCTTGTCCTGGTTTGGCTGTCCCGCTTCACTTAATTAAGTCACACACACACACACACGCACATACACACACTATCTGTCACACACACACACACACACTGTCTATTTCTCTGTCACACACACACACACAGTCTGTCTCTCTGTCACACACACACACACACACACACATACTGTCTGTCTCTGTCACACACACACACACACAGTCTGTCTCTCTGTCACACACACACACACAGTCTGTCTCTCTGCCACACTCCGTACTCCAAGGTAGATTGCCTGTTGAGTGGAAAAAATCAGAAATTGTGCCTATATTTAAAAGGGGGTCAAGACATATTCCTCTTAATTATAGACCAATCAGTCTTACTTCAGTATGTTGTAAGACTTTGGAAAGAATTATAGCTAAGAACCTATATGAATTTCTTGAGTCTAACCAAATCCTATCTGGTGATCAGCTTGGGTTCCGTCAGGGCAGAACGGTCGACGATCAGTTCTTGTTGGTATATGACGACGTGACCTCTTGGCTTGACTCAGGCTGTGTGGTTGATGTTGTTCTGTTTGACTTCAGTAAAGCCTTTGACATTGTTTGTCACACCAACCTCATTGATAAACTGAGGCACATAGGTGTTGGTGGTCGTCTTCTTGACTGGATCTCGGATTTTCTGACGGATAGAACCATGCGGGTGTCGGTGTGAGGTGTGTTCAGTGCCTCTAGACCAGTGCTGAGTGGGGTCACACAGGGCTCTGTATTGGGCCCACTTCTTTTTCTTATTTATGTCAACCACATACCTTCCTACATTAGGTCAAAATGTAAATTCTTTGCAGACGACTTGAAACTTTATATGAAGATACGTCACAATGCCACTCACCCTCTGGCTGTGTATCTCAGTTCTCTTCAAAAAGATATTGATAATATATCTAGGGTCGCTGTATCATGGGTGCCTAAATTTCAACCCAAACAAATGTGTGGTGATACGATGCCAGCGTGGCTCTGTTGACTGGACTGCTGTGGGTTCTCTTCAGTACTACCACCTGGATAACTCTGATTTATCCCTGGCTGATAACCATACAGACCTGGGAATCCTGGCTGGTTGACAATACCCTAAAGTTTCATGCTCATATAAGAACAACAGTTAACAAAGCTGCAGGATTGGCTAATAACCTACTCAAGTCTACTCTTTGTTGCTGCAGTGAATTAATTTACTCAAGTCTACTCTTTGTTGCTGCAGTGACTTCATGGTAACTATCCTTAAGTCACACATAAGACTTATATTGGAGTTTGTATCAACAGTCTGGAACACTGCTGGGTACTTGGGTGACCTGTGGTTGTTGGAGTCAGTACAGCATCGTTGGACTAAACACATAGACGGCCTAACAGACCTATCATATACCAATCACCTCAAGGCTCTGAACCTGTACTGTATAGGGCAGACTCTTGAGAACTGATCTTATTAAATGTTGGAAGATTTTTCACAAACAATCGGTAATTTGTCCCTGTGATCTGTTCTCTGTCTCTCCTGTCACTGCTACCAGAGGCCACAGATTTAAATTAGCCAAACCACACATATACACTGAATGTAGATGTATATTCTTCAGTGTTAGGTTAGGTTAGGTTAGGTTAGGTTAGGTTAGGTTAGGTTAGGTTAGGTTAGGTTAGGTTAGGTTAGGTTAGGTTAGGTTAGGTTAGGTTAGGTTAGGTTAGGTTGGGTTATGTTAGGTTAGGTTAGGTTAGGTTAGGTTAGGTTAGGTTAGGTTAGGTCAGTGTTAGGTTAGGTTAGGTTAGGTTAGGTTAGGTTAGGTTAGGTTAGGTTAGGTTAGGTTAGGTTAGGTCAGTGTTAGGTTAGGTTAGGTTAGGTTAGGTTAGGTTAGGTTAGGTTAGGTTAGGTTAGGTTAGGTCAGTGTTAGGTTAGGTTAGGTTAGGTTAGGTTAGGTTAGGTTAGGTTAGGTTAGTGTTAGGTTAGGTTAGGTTAGGTTAGGTTAGGTTAGGTTAGGTTAGGTTAGGTTAGGTTAGGTCAGTGTTAGGTTAGGTTAGGTTAGGTTAGGTTAGGTTAGGTTAGGTTAGGTTAGGTTAGGTTAGGTTAGTGTTAGGTACATTAATCATTGGAACTTCCTCCCGGACAGTGTTGTTGGTACTAATACTATTGAGATATTTAAACAAGGCCTGTACCTTTCCCCTTGGAGAGTTATTATTTGCACATACTAAGTAGAGTGAAGGAGACTATACTTTGGAATGTTCTTCAGTTGTGCATTCTATTATTCAATGTTTGCTTTTCAACTTTATGTATAATATACCCACACCTAACACCACAGTTGCATATGGCACACACACACAGATAGATACGTACACACACACACACACACACAGATAGATACGTACACACACACACACACAGATAGATACGTACACACACACACACACACACACAGATAGATACGTACACACACACACAGATAGATACGTACACACACACACACACACACAGATAGATACGTACACACCCCAGTTGTATATGGCACACAATTCCGCCCATTATTTTATGTAGTTCACTATTGACCAGGTGAGTATGTATGTATTGTATGTATGTTTATGTATGCATATATATGTATTATTATGTATATATATGTATTATGTATATATATATATATATATATATATATATATATATATATATATATATATATATATATATATATATATATTCATTATCTTAAGTATATATATGTAACATTATGTATATATATGTATTATTATGTATATATGTGTATTATTTATGTATATATATGTATTTTTGAGTATAATTCATTTTTACAGTATTATTATTATTATTAATATTATTATTATATATATATATATTTTAAATCTTTCACTTTAATTAACTTTACTACACTTTATTTCACCACTTTATTAATTTGAGCTTCGAAAGAGATATTTTTCACTTTATTTCTTACATATTAAAATAATAATAATAATAATAATAATTGATAATAAAATGCATAACCTTGATATATCTAATTTTGTAATATTGGGTCAGGCTAGGTTAGGTTATTTTGAAGATGTAAACACACACACACACACACACACACACTATTATTTCTCTTACACACACACACACACACACACACACTGTTATTTCTCTTGCACACACACACATATTTGTCTTACACACACACACACATACACATATTTCTCTTACACACACACACACACACATACAGTTATTTCTCTTGCACACACACACTGTTATTTCTCTTACACACACACACACACACATATTTCTCTTACACACACACACACACACACACACACACAGTTATTTCTCTTACACACACACACACACACACACATATTTCTCTTACACACACATATTTCTCTTACACACACACACACACACACATATTTCTCTTACACACACACACACACACCAATATTTCTCTTACACACACATATTTCTCTTACACACACACACACACACACACACTGTTATTTCTCTTACACACACACCAATATTTCTCTTACACACACACACACACACACATATTTCTCTTACACACACACACACACACACACTGTTATTTCTCTTACACACACACACACATACACACACATACACACACAGTTATTTCTCTTACACACACACACACTGTTATTTCTCTTACACACACACACACTGTTATTTCTCTTACACACACACACACACACACACACAGTTATTTCTCTTACACACACACACACTGTTATTTCTCTTACACACACACACACACACACACATATTTCTCTTACACACACACACACACACACACACACAGTTATTTCTCTTACACACACACACTCACACACATATTTCTCTTACACACACACACACACACACACTGTTATTTCTCTTACACACACACACTCACACACACACTGTTATTTCTCTTACACACACACACACACACACACACTGTTATTTCTCTTACACACACACACACATATTTCTCTTACACACACACACATATTACTCTTACACACACACACACACATATTTCTCTTACACACACACACACACATATTTCTCTTACACACACACACATATTTCTCTTACACACACACACACACATATTTCTCTTACACACACACACACACACTGTTATTTCTCTTACACACACACACACACACACACACACTGTTATTTCTCTTACACACACACACACATATTTCTCTTACACACACACACACACACTGTTATTTCTCTTACACACACACACACATATTTCTCTTACACACACACACACACACATTTCTCTTACACACACATATTTCTCTTACACACACACACTCACACACACACACACATATTTCTCTTACACACACACACACACATATTTTTCTTACACACACACAAACACACACACACACACATATTTCTCTTACACACACACACACACACATATTTCTCTTAAACACACATATTTCTCTTACACACACACACACATATTTCTCTTACACACACACACATTTCTCTTACACACACACACATTTCTCTTACACACACACACATTTCTCTTACACACACACACACACAGACACACATATTTCTCTTACACACACACACACATACACACACACACACACACCAATATTTCTCTTACACACACACACACACACACACACCAATATTTCTCTTACACACACACACACATACACATATTTCTCTTACACACACACACACATTATTTCTCTTACACACACACACACCAATATTTCTCTTACACATACACACACCAATATTTCTCTTACACACACACACACACACACACACACACACACACACACACACACACACACACACATATTTCTCTTACACACACACACACATATTTCTCTTACACACACACACACACACACACATTTCTCTTACACACACACACACACACACACACCCACCAATATTTCTCTTACACACACACACACATACATATTTCTCTTACACACACACACACACACATATTTCTCTTACACACACACACACACATATTTCTCTTACACACACACACACACACACTTATTTCTCTTACACACACACACACACACACACACATAATTCTCTTACACACACACACACACACATAATCTAAATTAATTAATACAAAAATTAATTCCATTTAATAATTACAGGCGTTGTTGTACGTGCGTTTGTGTGTGTGTGTTTGTTTACGCAGCGATAACAAACAAACAAGATGGCCGACAAACCCCCCCCCTACTCTCCTGCCCCCCCAAGTAAGTTATTTAATTAATTAAAATCAATCTCAATATGCTTGACTTATTTTTATTAATATAACATTCATCTCCTCAATGTTAGGTATACATGTAGTGAAGATGAGTAGTGAAGATGGCTGGTGTTGACAGGAATGGTAATGTGTACACCTCCACTGTGTCACCACCACCATTGGTCACCATTCTCGTGACCCGTGTAGTGACCCTTGGAGGCTGACACATTCCCTCTTGTACAGTCGGCAAAAATAGTTTCGTTACCACCCCTATGTTAATTTTGATATGGTTAAGCGCGGCAGGGTTGGTACTCCCTAGACTGGGACGTCGGGCCTCGTGTCATCCCAGACATCTGGGATGGGTATCGTCTTTGTCACTCTGATAATATGTGGCCCGCGGCAGTGACAACTTTTTTATATCAAAAGTTTAGCTGATTTTAAATTAAATTTTGAGTGTTGAAGAACTGTTACTATTTAACTATTCATTATTAAACATAAGGAAATGTATTTGAGTATTTTAGAACAAGAATAACAGTGAAATACCCAGAACAAATAGCACTGAGTGAAAGAACATTATTCCTACTGCCCTGCCCATGACACACTGAGGGACACTGAGGGTGACGGAGGTATATAAAGACACTCACGTCACACCTCACTCACAAGTCGGATGTACCAACTTTACATCACACTGTTAAAGGGATGGTAACGAAACTTTTGTTGCCGACCGTACCAGTGCCGCAACATCCCTGTGGTATTCCCGTCTTTACCTGTTGTTGTTGTTGTTGTTGTTATCTGTACATTGACGAGGAGGGAGGATTGATGGTCTGGTAGAAGAGGCTACTAATGTATACAGTGGGATTGTTGTTATTGTTGATACTCTCTCTCATCTCTTCCACCACTCACACTCTCTCTCTCTCTCATACACACTCACACTCTCTCTCTCTCTCTCTCTCTCTCTCATACACACTCACACTCTCTCTCTCTCTCATACACACTCACACTCTCTCTCTCTCTCATACACACTCACACCCTCTCTCTCATACACTCTCTCTCTCTCTCTCTCTCTCTCTCTCTCTCTCTCTCTCTCTCTCTCTCTCTCTCTCTCTCATACACACTCACACTTTTTCTTTCACACACCTAAATGTACAGCTATTACTATTACTACTATCACTACTACTACTACTACTATTACTACTACTACTATTACTACTACCACTAATACTACTACTATCATGACTATTATTATTACAATTACAAATACTACTACCACTACTACTACTACTACTACTATCACTACTACTACTACTACTATGACTATTTCAGTGGGACCACCTCCACCTTATCAACAACTACCACCACAACTACCACCACCACAACAACAACCACCACCCATTGGCTTCACTACCACTACTACTACTACTACTACCAGACCACCACATGTACTACAACCCGGTGCTAGTACTACTATCATTACTACCCGGCCAGCCCCAACCATCCTACGGGGCGATAATAGTCAACCGGACAGCTGATGTGATAGTAGTCGGTGGTTGTCCTGCCTGTAGGGTGAGTAGTCAAAATAGTAGTAGTCAAAATAGTAGAAATAGTAAAAATAGTTGAAATAGTCCAAATAGTATTAATAGTAATAGTAGTCGTAGTAGTCAAAATAGTAAAAATTGTCAAAATTGTCCAAATAGTAGTAATAGTAACAATAGTAGAAATAGTAATAGTAGTCGTAGTAGTAAAAATAGTAGTCAAAATAGTAGAAATAGTAGTCAAAATAGTAGAGATAGTAGTCAAAATAGTAGAAATAGTAATAGTAATAGTAGTAATAGTAGTCAAAATAGTAGTACTAGTAATAATAATAATAATAGTAGTAATAGTAGTAATAATAGTAGTAATAGTAGTGAACCGGACCGCTGATGTGATAGTAGTCGGTGGTTGTCCTGCCTGTAGGGTGAGTAGTCAGAATAGTAGATAGTAGTAGTAATAATATATAATAATAGTTGTAGTAGTAGTAATAATAATAATAATAGTTGTAGTAATAATAATAGTAATAATAGTAGAAATAGTAATAGTAGTAGTCAAAATAGTAGAAATAGTAGTCAAAATAGTAGAAATAGTAGTCAAAATAGTAGAAATAGTAGTCAAAATAGTAGAAATAGTAGTCAAAATAGTAGAAATAGTAGTAGAGATAGTAGTAGTAGTAGTAATAATAATAGTAGTAGTAATAATAATAGTAGTAGTAATAATAATAGTAATAGTAGAGATAGTAGTAGTAATAATAGTAGTAGTGATAGTAGTAATAATAGTAGTAATAGTAGTCAATCGGACCGCTGATGTGATAGTAGTCGGTGGTTGTCCTGCCTGTAGGGTGAGTAGTCAGAATAGTCAAAATAGTTGAAATAGTAGAAATAGTAGTAGTAGTGATGATAATTGTAGTAGTAGTAGTCAAAATAGTAGTCATAGTAGTCGAAATAGTAGTTAAAATAGTAGTAGTAATAGTAATAGTAGTCAAAGTAGTCAAAATAGTAGTAGTAATGATAATAGTAATAGTAGTTGTAGTAGTCAAAATAGTTGTAATAGTCAAAATAGTAGTAATAGTAGTCGTAGTAGTCAAAATAGTAGAAATAGTAATAATAATAATAATAGTAGTAGTAATAGTAGTAATAGTAGTCAACCAGACAGCTGATGTGATAGTAGTCGGTGGTTGTCCTGCCTGTAGGGTGAGTAGTAGTCAGAATAGTAGATAGTAGTAGTCAAAATAGTAGAGGTGTTAATTGTAGTAGAAATAGTAGTAGTAGTAATAATAATAATAATAATAGTAATAATGAGTAATAGTCAAATTAGTAGTCAAAATAGTCCAAATAGTCCAAATAG
>JAWQEG010005241.1:0-40000 GCA_033782935.1 Petrolisthes cinctipes
AGACAGACCATACACACAGAATAAATAGATTCGATACAACACAACCAAGAGGACAATTATTATCAACAACAGAGACCTGAGGCGAGTCCTTTCCTGGCCAGAGAAACATTATCGGTATCCTATATTGGCACAGTCGCTCACATTTGCTTTCTCCTTCCTCCTGCCATTCAGTGTTTTGTTACGATGTGGACTGACTGTTCATATTTATAAGGATGTGGACTGACTGTTCATATTTATAACGATGTGGACTGTTCATATTTATAATGATGTGGACTGTTCATATTTATAATGATGTGGACTGCTCATATTTATAATGATGTGGACTGCTCATATTTATAATGATGTGGACTGCTCATATTTATAATGATGTGGACTGCTCATATATTTATAATGATGTGGACTAACTGCTCATATTTATAATGATATGGACTAACTGTTCATATTTATAACGATGTGGACTGTTCATATTTATAACGATGTGGACTGTTCATATTTATAACGATGTGGACTGACTGTTCATATTTATAACGATGTGGATTGTTCATATTTATAATGATGTGGACTGCTCATATTCATATGTCGAAAGAAAAAAGACAATCCAATATCATATTAATGCACCTGCGAGAAAATGGAACTACATTCTTTGAAACATTTCCTAAACAGGTATGTATAGACAAAACTATTTGAGTTGAACGGAATGGTGAGATAGAACTTTTACCAGTGACTGTATACTCCCGCCGCGTCACAGTGAGTGTAGTGAAGGAAGGACTGTTGGTGGTGTCAGTCTCCACGGCATTGTTCCCAGGGCTCCCAAGGTACAGATGTAATTTCATTTTCCTGAAGGGACAGCGTTTTTCATTATAAGATTAAGTCTGTGAATACTGCATTGCAGTTGCTTGAACAATTGCCTCAACACGAAATTTCCAAATCTTTATATATTTTTTAAGTATTTCGAGTTCCACATCCTCACTGTCACGGGTAACAATAGACACACTGACAACCTCCGTTTCCCCCCCCCCCCACACACGCACACACACGCAGACGTGCAAGCTGGCAGGTAGGGCAAGTTGAACGACAACAACGGATGAGAACAGTTTAAGTTAGGATCTTTATTACTGCCAAGGACCGTTTGCCGGCTGAACTACACTCATTGGTTGTTTATCACGTATTCTGCCCCAGTTGCCAAGCGGGGTAGGTCGACAGCACAATGCACACCTTCAAAGCAAGACCCGAGGACCATATGGGCCAATTGAGCAGGACGGGCTGGAGACTGCACTTGACACTCGTACTCATCAACGGGTAGTGTTACCTCAGAACTACACCACACAGTATTGTCTCAAGAGGAGTATTCCAACATCATTAACATTCTATCACAGACTCTAAGAAAAGCATATCCAGCTTTAAAGTTTATATCACACTTGTACAGTCGGCAAAAAAAGTATCAACACCACCCTTACATTGAAATTAAAAAAATTTGCACGGTAAGGTTGGTACTCTTGATGTGTGGATTTGCCAGATTTGAAATTGGCCTCATTACCAAACTCAATTTTTATTACCATTGATGAAAATTTTAATATTCTTAATTAGGGAAAAAATTATAAGTGAATTAATATTTGTAATTCATTATTATAAAATACTGAAAGTGTCTGAGTGGCTTATCTGTAATCAGGAACACCAACACTACATATCACTGTCCATAAAGGTGGTGTTGATACTTTTTTTGCCTCTAGTCATGTTAAAGATTTTTCCTGTTCTTCAACTTGCCTTCACATAGCTCGAGGAATTTTACAAACCTGATAGGAAGAAGACTAACCAAAGAATGTAGAAGAAAGGAGGGAGGACAATGGAAGCCAAGGTGTCAACCCAGGGAGGGGCTGGGCTGGGCTGGGCTGGCGGGTCACAGTGACTGATGGGCAGCTGGACCTCCACACAGAAGGGGAGAGGGACGGACGACAGACTGGAGGGAAGCGGAAATAAAGTATTGGTGGGGAAAGTTTGGAGGCAAGAAGGGGAGAGAGAATGTGAGTGAGGGGTGGGTGGAGATTTAGAGTTGACACGATGGGACTCAGCGGCCTGAAATCTGACACACGGAGACTTAATGGGAAAGTTTATAGAATGAGTTTTAATGGGAGAAAAGTTGCCACGATGAGACATGAGTGGGACAGGAAAAGTTAACATATAATATGGCTTAAATGGAACGGGATATTTGGCACCATAAAACTTAGTCTAGCGGCGCGAAAGTTGACGCGATGAGACATAATGGGTCTAGAATAGTTTAAGGGATAATCAGACAGATATAGACTGAGGGATGGAAAGATAATGAAAACCTATAATTGTCAGATACAGAATACACCACATAATTATCACCAGTTTCCAGAGCATGCAGAGAACGCAACGGGAAAGTGAAAACTCTAACCCAGGAAAACAGTAACAGGAAAGAGAGAGAAAAAGCTCAGGTGACAGAGAGGTGCATGATGGAAGAGTGATGAGCAGCAAGATTCCATGAGAGACTGATGGTTTCTGGTGAGTGGAGGAGGTGGTGGAAGGAGGAGGCTCTGACTGGGTATGTTGGTAGGTAGGTAGGTAGGTAGGTAGGGTGTTAGCATCGTTGGGGTGAATAGCACGGGCATGAACGAAGGCCCAAGTGAAAAATGAGCAGGAGATAAGAAAACCTGCGAGGGGGGATAGTTCATTCTTCATACTGAGGAACCCCTGACATGCTGCCCTCCTTCCCTTTCCTCCCTCCACTCCCTTCCACAGAATGGAAAGAAGAGAATAACTAACCTTATCAAGAATTAGGAATTTCTCAGACTACACTTTGAATATCATATAAGAACTATTAGTCACGGAGAGCCTTTTCTTGTGTGTATACATTTTGCTAGAAATAAAGATTGTTGTGATAGGAAAATGGATAATATATATATAAACCTACACCGGATGAATCAGAGGGTCAGGGAGGATATGAAATTAATGGCAGGGTGTTCCTCGAACCAGACCTTCCAAATAGGATTTCCATATTCCCTGCCTCTTATTGGAAGTCAGATCAAGCCAACAATAACCTGCATGGTCACATTTGACTGCGTAGGAATGAATAGAAATGAAAAGGGAAGATGAATATGCTCGCCTTTGAGAAGGGATTATCAACTTTTCTTTTTATAGTGAATGGTAAAGGAAGACTTTTGATACATTACCTCTGCTATAATTTTTTTTCCAAATTATTTTAAAAATTTGCTAAAGACAGAGAACAAGAAATTTGGGTAAGCTAATATTCCGTTGCCTCGCAGTTCCTTCCTTCCTTCTCAAAGAGCGCTGAACTATAGTGTACAAAAGTTCATTCCATCAGCCAGACACAGTAAGACTGAATTACCTGTGGCTCGAACAACAAAGCAAAGTTCACCATCTGTCCTCTTTGTGATACTGCAGCTGATGAGGAAATGAATTTTTTTACACCATAGTACCAGTATACTAACTACAGATGCTGTAAAAATAAATACTGTAAATTGTATGCACAAAATATTCGTGCCAATTAACTGTATTCCTCTACAACTCGATGGATTGTTCTTCCTCCTGCAATATCATAAGAGAGACACTTTGTTGTTATGCGCATTGAGGAAAAGTGAGTGGGAAGGGAAATGAGGGTAGAGAAGAGAGAGGCAGAACAACCCAAGAAGTTACAGGCAAAAGGAAGGAAGGAACTGTTGTAGATTGAATGGAAGGACGAGGAGGAGGAATATAACGAGGTCACTTAATGGGGATCATAACAAAGAAGAGGATAGGGGAGGGAAAAGGGAGTCATAAAGGAGAGGGAGGGGGGAGGGGAAGAGAAGGAGGAGGGGAAGAGAAAGAGGAGGGGGAGGGGGTTGGGAATAGGAGGGGGTGGGGAATAGGAGGGGTAAGGGGTGGGGAAGGGGAAGGGGAGGGGGAGGGGAAAAGAAGGGGGAGGGAAAAAAAAGGAGGATGGGGTGGGAAAGAGGAGGTAAAGGGGAATAGGAGGGAAGGGGGATGGGAATAGGAGGGGGAGGGGAAGAGGAGGTGAAAGGGAAGAGAAGGAGGAGGGAGGGGGAATAGGAGGGGTAAGGGGGAAAGAGTCCATTACCTCACACCGTGTCTTTGAGGGTTTAGTGGGTCTCGTTATGGGTCTTACCTCCCCATTCACAACTTTATGAGGGGCGATGGAGGGGCTGTAAATTGAGTGATTGTCTGTATAGAATAGGTCACACACACACACACACACACACACACACACACACACACACACACACACACACACACACACACACATCACACACACACACACAACACACACACACACACACACACACACACACACACACACACACACACACACACACAACATGCACAACATGTAGGGGAGGTGGCCGAGTGGTTAGTGTTCTGGACTCGTAACCTGGAGGTCGGGAGATCGATCCTCTCAGGTGAGGGCCTGAGAATATTTACTCTTCCGATTTGAGTTTCAGGCACTAACTATAAGGCCACCGAACGTCGTAAAACACCCTCGCTGGTACCATAACAGCTGCAGTATTTGGGAATTACCCTCACTTCCCTCCCTCTGTGGCAGGGTACCAGTTCGGAAGTCGTGACGTGTGTGTGTGTGAGTAGCAGTTGACCTGGGCCACGGTAACGGGCTTGATGAAGCCTATGTCCAGTGTCGAAAGATATACAAAAAAAAAAAAAAAAAAAAAAACACACACACACAACACACACACACACACACATCATCATCATCATCATCATCATTATCTCTTTCTGAACACCTTTCTCTATCTCTTTATCTTATCTCCCCAGGATCCCTTTCTCCCTTTAACCCTTCTCAGATCCTTCTCTTCATCCTCCCTATACCTTTCTCTTCTACCCATCCCTCTATATTCTTACCTTCTCCGCAAAACATTTCATTCCTCCTTCCTTCTCTCTCCTTCACATTCAGCCTCCTCTCTATATCCTTCCATCCAACTAACTACTCTCCCCTACACATTCCTTCTTCGTTTCCTCTCTCCTTCTCATCCTCTCTGTATCATCTCTCCTATCCTTCTAGAAATTCAACCTCTCTCCCCTACACATTCCTTCTTCGTTTCTTCTCTCCTTCTCATCCTCTCTATATCTTCTCTCCTATCCTTCTAGAAATTCAACCTCTCTCCCCTGCACATTCCTTCTTCGTTTCCTCTCTCCTTCTCATCCCCTCTCATCATAGTAATTCAACCTCTCTCCCCTACACCTTCCCTCTTTGTTTCCTCTTTCATCTTCTTTCATATCCTTTTATAGTAATTCAACTTCTCTCCCCTACACCTTCCTTCTTCGTGCCTTCTCTCCATCTCTCCCTGTTCCATTCACCACAGCCCATCACATCCCCGTCCCATCACATTCGGCAGTTCAATACTCCAGTAATCAGCTCTGCACCAGTCGACTCCACAGATTAAAACTGTTTTCCCCTCTGCCGTCACCCGCGTCCCCTGGCCACGGTTTGTTTACCTCCGCTCTGTCCGCAGAATTACAGAATAATTGTCAGATTTGGCCGGTGTCGAGGGCCCCGCTGAAAAATGGCCCCGTGTGTGTGTGTGTGTGTGTGTGTGTGTGTGTGTGTGTGTGTGTGTACTATTGCAGTATATCTATATATTTATTGATAATCGATGCTAATGAATTGACTGGCTGCTTTTCTTTCGAGTACGTATAGGTTTTCGTGTCTTGCAGTTTCTAGCAATGCTATTTCTAAAACTATTGTAGCCTTAAAAAAAAAGAGAGAACAAAGAACCAATTAAAATTGATTAATTAAAGCCAACTGTGTCACTATTTCGAAAAGCGAATCTATTTTGAACGCCAAGGCTAAAACCTGCCAAAACTAAACTTAGACTGTAACTCTAGGGCAATTATAAAATCAACAACGAAAATCACTTAGAATTATGAGGCTACAGTATCCATACAGTTGGTTAAAATGTACTATACATGGTACAGTTGCCTCCAAAAATTTCGAGACACTACCTGCTCGACTCTAGCAGGTAGTGTCTCGAAATTTTTGGAGGCAACTGTACATGACAATTTTTGCAATACAGTTTCATAATACGCGTTTTACCAATTACTAGGTACTGGAAATCTACAATATCACATTAGTACCTTCATCCCACTATCAACAGCATTATATTGGTTACATGTATAATCAGAGCCTGGGTTACACTTGGGAGTTCATTAAAGGGTAAGTTTTGTGTTGGCAATTCTGGAGCAACTGAATCCTCCAAACTATTCCAAGCAACAGACCACCCTTATTTTTGCTTTTCTGGCCCTGTTTCCTGGCATACTTTGGAGGAATCAAGGCACTCCAATGTAACAAAAAAGAATTACCCCCTTAATTATCTTTCTACAAGATTACCCATTACTGTTGTATTCGTCAACCATGCACATAACTACAATAATCCCAGCTCCCAAGTGACAGACCAAAGGAACAGAGAGTGAGAATGCTGATAGTAAGTGTAGTTGTAAAGTACAGCCACAATCAAATAATCACCGACACATTCCTTCCATCGTGCAAATAAATTAGTATTATATTAAAATATAATCATACTACACCTTATGTCAACTCAACCTCCTCAATTATTAGTATGAGGTGCTGCAATATTATACAGGTGTTGTTCTTTATTACCAAGATATTTACTATGATGGAAGGAAAGTGTCGGTGGATAATAATTGATTGTGACTGTACCATTCATTGGTCTGGTGATGAAAAACTAAGGCAACAGGAAGGGTGTAATCGTGCTTGGTATCTACAGGACTGGCTCACTGGACCTCCTGGTTGGGGACTCGGCCGTGTTGGACTACCTGAGGGGCAACGATCCTGGGTGCACTTTGGCCAGGAAGGGGGAGGACCTCGTTTCTGATACGTTCGCCGTCGCCATGGCCAAGGGCTTCCCGCTCAGGGTATGTATGTGATGATCATGATGTAAAGAATAAGTGCTTGTCTTGGGCAGGATCGCTACGAGTAAGACTAATATTAATGATAGATGGATGGAGAGAAAAGAATTGATAATGTTTAGAGAGGTAGTATTATTATAACAAGAATACCGAAATTCAGTCAACCAAATACACACCTGTTATTTCACGGATACAGAATATTACAAAGCAGCTATTTGCATTATGTACGGTACAGCAACAGAACGGGTACATGTTAACCTGCATTATTTTATCGACACTTGATTGCCAACATGACTGAATGTCCTTCTTTACATCAGCTGTATTGTTGCTTTGGACAGAACACTGCAAGCGATTAGTCATAACAAAAATAATCTTAATCTCACTTGTAGTTATATAGTAAAAACACAATAAAAGAATTCTGTTTCACTGTCCTGTCTGATAATAAACTCTGAATCTTCACTTTGTAGATATATAGTAAAAACACGATAAAAAAATCCTGTTCACTGTCCTGTCTGATGATAAACTCTGGACTCTTTGAGCTTCTGAAAATGTTGCTGCTATTTCTGGGAATGAGTACTATGCCGTGAGTAGTAATAAAGCAGGAATATAACAATGCATGAACACACGCTATTGTTTACTGACACTGTTACTGGAATTGTATTTGTATGAAGTGGAGAGTAAAATATATTCAGGGATAAAAATTGACCAAAATATTTAGGTGTAACTTCTGAATTAATTCCAACTCCCACAAATTATACTAGGTGAAGGCAATAGCATTTCTCATGGTAGTGGTAAATTTATTAGGCAATATTCCACAATTTATATATTAAGTCTGTTCTGTTTACAAGCACGAGAACCGACAGACGTGGAGGGAGTGGACCATTAGGTTATAGGCAATACAGTGCTTGATAATGACCCAACAGAAATTTAATTAATGAAAATATCATTCATTCTCGAACAATATAGTGCATGCAAATGACTGTCCCAAACAACACAACACAACACAACACAACACAACACCTGACACTTGTTGAACAAATACAAAACACTCTCCACTGAAAACACACGCACCCAGCAACACAAACCTCATCATCACTGCACACCTCCTCCAACACACTTGAATCAACACACACACACACACACACACATCACATATCTTCAACCCCACACACCACTTAGCCTAATTCCTTACACCATTACCTCCACGTATGTACCTAAACCAGAGCACACATCAACCACACAATCACACTTTATCACCATCATCATACAAATTCCTACACTACCACTACCATACCTAACTACCAAATAATTCCACTACCCCCATGTATACTACCACACCCATACCACCATACATACTACCACATTACCACACAAACTACAGTACCATACACTTCCACTACCACCTACCACATCACCACCACCACTACCAACACTATGCAAACTACCCAACATTACCACCAGATGTCTTCATCACACTGAAACAATTCCTTCATGTCCCGAGTTGTCAGGAATTAAACTTAGGATATTGCTCCTCTCTCTCTCTCTCTCTCTCTTCTCTCTCTCTCTCTCTCTCTCTCTCTCTCTCTCTCATACGCTTAAAGGTACCGTAACACTTTCACAAACCCAAAGCCGTTTCATCTCACCGTGGGGTAGGCTAACAATCTTATTTCTTTGTCACCACCTTCATCATGCTATAACCTTCCCCTCTGTGTTCAGGTCCTTACATAATACACTATCAATCACTACATAAGCTGCATCCATGTCACCATCAACGTCACTATACCTTACACCCCATTACATCACCATTAAAATCAACAAACACTATCACTATACCCTCAACCACAACACTATATACCTACTATGGACAATACCACTGTTATACCACTGCCACGCCACTATGGACTAAATCTTTGAGCTTCACTATCACGATTCCTATCCGAATTTCCAGCTCATCACCTCTACTCTCACTGTCTGTCGCCATCCAAGACCAAACATAAACAATACCAGGCCTATCGAGTGATCAAATTACCTTGTGTTTACCTTCTGTCTTCTGTAGTGTTTGTTCGGTACGGCCAATGCCACTCACCCATTGTCTACTTAGCCGCAGGGAAAATGAGAGAGAGAGAGAGAGAGAGAGAGAGAGAGAGAGAGAGAGAGAGAGAGAGAGAGAGAGAGAGAGAGAGAGAGAGAGAGAGAGTGAGAGAGAGAGAGAGAGAGAGAGAGAGAGAGAGAGAGAAGAGAGAGAGAGAGAGAGAGAGAGAGAGAGAGAGAGAGAGAGAGAGAGAGAGAGAGAGTAGATACATAATTTATAATACAGAGAGAATTGGAGATAGAAACAAGGAAAGAGAGAGAGAGGGGGGAGAGATAGATAGGACACAATACAAAACAGAGAGAGAGAGAGAGGAGAGAGAGAGAGAGAGAGAGAGAGAGAGAGAGTGAGAGAGAGAGAGAGAGAGAGAGAGAGAGGAGAGAGAGAGAGAGGAGAGAGAAGAGAGAGAGAGAGAGAGGAGAGAGAGAGAGAGAGAGAGAGAGAGAGAATCAATTAAGGAAAGTGAAATGTATACGGTACTTCAATATTTTTGTTATGATACCGTTATAACTGAAAATAACATGTTCCAAATGCTATACATTGGATTAAGTACTTGGCATGTTTTTAATAACATTCAGATTACCTTAAAATTTTCCCTTTAAAATATTCCTGTGTTTATTATTTAATAAAACCTGTAAGTAATTGCGTTCGGTGATTATCGTTTGGCTAACAATTCTGTTACTCTTCATTAAATAGTAAGTAAATAACTTTCTCTGAAGCACAACATTTCTCGCAAGTAATTAATATAAGGAAATGTTTTACAGTAATATTTCAATGAGTGGAAAATAATTCTTCATATACTTTAAGTGGAATTCAAAAACACTCTGTATGTGAATTGTCCAGGAGTCTAACCCTGGAGAAGGCAATATCTCTTTGGTATGTCTGCATTTCTCTCCAAGTTTCTTACATTCTCTCAATACAGACGTGTAGGACATGTGAGGCGCGTGTTCCAGGAAAGATTGCATGTTTTTCCTCGGAGTGAGAGGAGGGTCGCGTCTGTCACTAGAAAACAACAAAGAGCAACTTTATTTTTTCCCTTCAGTTTCTGTTGGAGATAACGATACAGAACGATGTTTTATAATACTGGAATTGACAACTCTCTATGTTCAGACTCGCCACCATAAATGATAACTTCTAATACTCACAAACACATATTTTCTACTACATGCATAACAGGTCCAGTATTAAAGAGGCATATAACAATAGTACAAGTGTTAGTGGTGGTGGTGGTATTTATGGAGCATGCAGATGATTCCTTCAACACTTTCCAAGCCACAGGATACCATTATATATATATATATATATATATATATATATATATATATATATATATATATATATATATATATATATATATATATATATATATATATATATATATATATATATATATATATATATATATATATATATATATATATATATATATATATATATATATATATTCATGGGTTCGGTTTCCTTGCATACTTTGGGGGAATCAATGCACATTACCAAAAATCTATGACCCACTTAAGGGAAAAGTTTTGTATTGGTAATTCTGGAGCAACTAAATCCTCCAAACTATTCCAAGCAACAGAACACCATTACTATTGCTATTCTGGTCCTGTTTCCTTACATACTTTGGGGGAATCAATGCACAGTACCAAAAAAAATGTATGACCTACTTAATTAATTAAATCCTTTCCTTTTCTTACTCAGGTGAAGATCAACACCATCCTGGCTCGCTACCTCTTCTCTGGCCACCTGGACCACCTCAAACACAAGTGGTATGGGGAGCTGCTTTGCTCAGGACGCTCAGCTGACATCTACAAGCCACAGGTTCGCTCGTAATTAATAAAGATGTCATTATAACTGTATGATTTGAAAGTAAGATGAAAAAAATGAAATAAAAATAAAAATTAGAATTATATAATAATAACAGTAATAATAATAATAATAACAATAATAATAATAACAATAATAATAATAATAATAATAATAATAATAATAATAATAATAATAATAATAATAATAATAAAAATAATAATAATAATAATAATAATAAACGGTAATATAAATGGATCTCCCGTTCCTGTCCGTTTGTAGCATAGTGTGGAGTAATCAGTAGTGTTCAGTTATCAACAAGAGGGTACAGTGTGGATCTCTTTAAGGGGGAAGTATAGTGTTGGTAAATCTGGAACAGCTGAATCCTCCAAACTATTCCAGGCAACAGAACACCATTATTTTTGTTCTTTTGGTCCTGTTTCCTAGCATACTTTTGGAGGAATCAAGGCACTCCAATGTACCAAAAAAGAATTACCACCTTAATTAAGGGGATACTCTCTTGTTGGTAAATTGGAAGGCTACTGATTCCTCCTAACTATACCAGAAAACAAACACCCTTAATGTTACTAATAGGGGATCTGTTTCATGGCATAGTTTGGAGGAATCAGACACCTTCCAATTTACCAACAAGAGAATCAATCCTTAAGGGGGAAGTTTTGTGTTGGTAAATCTGGAGCAACTGAATCCTCCAAACTATTCCAATCAACAGAACACTATTATTTTTACTCTTCTGTTTCTGTTTCCTGGCATACTTTGGAGGAATCAAGGCACTCCAACATTCCAAAAAAGAATTACCACCTTAAGGACCCTGTGATCGTGTATGAAATTTGGAAGCTTCTGATTCCACCTGACCATGCCATGAAACAAGCTCCTCCTTTATAGGTGGTGTTTCGTGGCAATATTTGAAGGACTCGTTTATCTCCAATTTTCTGATTACATGACAGGGTCCCTTAATTAAAGGAATCAGTAAAAATGGAAAAGACAAAAAGAAAGAAGACAGAAGAAAATGGAAAAAGAAAAAAGACAGGATATAAAGAAAGGTGGAAAAGAGGAAGATAAATAAGGGAAAACAAAAGGATAAATGGGAAAAAAGAAAAAGGAAAAAGAAAGAAGGAAAAGAGAATGAACAAAGAAAAAAAAAGGAAAAGAGAAAGAACAAAGGAAAAACAAGGAAAAAGGAGGGGAAAAAAAAAAGGGGGAAAATAAAATAAAAAACTTCTCTCTCCTCCACTCAGGCCCTGGAGGTGAGCACAGTAGGAGGTGTGTTCGTGATGCTGACCCTTGGCATTGGGGTCGGGTTCATCCTTCTCGTCCTGGAACACATCGTCTACCGCTACGCCCTCCCCTCCCTCAGAACCAAACCTAAGGAGTCAGTCTGGAGGAATAGGAATCTCATGTTCTTCAGTCAGGTGAGGTGTGGTGTGGTGTGTGGTGTGGTATAGGAGGAGGTGAGGTGTGGTGTGAGGGTGTGGTGGGGGTGTGTAAGAGGAGGGGTTGTGGTGTGGTGTGGTGAATGGTAAGGAGGGGATGTGGTGTGGTTTGGTGTATGGTAAGGATGGGGTGTGGTTCGGTGTATGGTAAGGAGGGGTTGTAGTGTGGTTTGGTGTATGGTAAGGAGGGGTTGTGATGTGGTTTGGTGTACGGTAAGGAGGGGATGTGGTGTGGTGTGGTGTATGGTAAGGAGGGGTTGTAGTGTGGTTTGGTGTATGGTAAGGAGGGGTTGTGATGTGGTTTGGTGTATGGTAAGGAGGGGGAGCTTGGGGGTGTGTAGGAGGTGTGTGGTAAGGAGGTGTGGTGTGGTGTGAGGGTGTGATGGGGGTGGGGTTGTGGATAGGTTGGAGTGGTAGTGTGGTGTAGGTGGGGGTGTGGAGTATGTAGAAGATGGGGGTGTGGTGTGGTGTGAGGGTGTGGTGATGGTGGGGTTGGTTGTGGATAGGTTGGGGTGTGATGGGGGGGGGGGGGTGTAGGAGGTGTGTGGTATGGAAAGGGTGTGGTGTGGTGTGGTGTGTGTGAAGGTGTGAGGATAGGGTTGTGGATAGGTTGGGGGTGTGATGGGGGTGTGTAGGGAGTGTGTGGTAAGGAGGGGTTGGGGTGGTGGTGTGGTGGGGGTGGGGATGTGGATTATGTAGGAGATGTGTGCTAAGGAGGGGTTGTGGGGTGGTGGATAGGTTGGGGTGTGATGAGGGTGTGTAGGAGATGTGTGGTAAGAAGGGGGTGGGATGGGGGTAAGGGTCAGGAGAGGGTGGGGGCGTAGATAAGTGTGATGGGGTGGGGGTGTGGATAGTTGTAATGGGGTGTGTTATAGGAGGTATGATAAGTTGTGGACAGAAGGTGTGATGAAGGTGTGGAAATCTTTATTTAATTTTTCTCCATCTGTTGCCAAAGATTTCAGGAAAGTTCTCCATTATGCACTGGTTAGTAGTATACGTATGCGACGTGGAGGTAAGATGTGCGTTTGCTTGTGTTTCTGCGTACGTGCGTGTGCGTGTGTATATGAATATTTAACGTTTCCTTGATCAGTAACGTTGTCTTTACGGTTGCAGAAGCTGTACAAGTTTATCAACTGTGTGGAGTTGGTGTCGCCTCATCACTCGGCCAAGGAACTCGTCAACAACCTCCGTACAGGCCAGATTATGGGGCTCTTCCAGAAGTCCGTCAAGAGGGTAGGTATGGTTAGCGGACCCAAGGTTAAGCTCCAATATTATACGTAATACAAGACAGGGGTGTTCCAAATGTAGCTATATCAGATCTTCTGGTTAGCTTAAGTAAAGTTGCAGGTGGTTTCAGGTTTAGTCAGGTAAGGCATACCTGGATATGTATGAATCTTTTGCTCCACATCGGAACTAAGCCTTTCACTATATATAGATATAATTTTTCTTCTACAAGCTGACTTTATTCAGACGAATTGGAAAGGGATGTGTTGAAACAGGTATGCTTGTGATTTATTTGAAAAACCAATAGAATGGCAAGCGTGATGTCTACTCCTGATATACATAAGTCGATCTTAGCCTTAATACTTAACTGTTATTTTCAACAGATGCTGATCCTCATGTCAACAACATGAAACTAACTTCGTATTCATCCTCTTAACAGCTTATTCACATACCATACTGATCACAACCTATACCAATATTGATGCAACAGACTGATAGTTAATGTAGCTATTTCAATATCACATGTGAACTATTTTAACTGCAAAATGACATAACAAAGTGGGTAATTTATTAAGTCTGATATTTTGGTTCAACAGAAGGAGAACGAACAAAGGAGGAGAAGGAAGAGTAAGGCTCAGTTTTTCGAAATGATCCAAGAGATAAGAAGGTATGAGGAGTAAGTTTGTGTGTCTTAGCAGTTTTAGATATTATGTCAATAAACATTTTGGTATGCGCCTTAATATGCACATTTAATTTTTTTTCTCCGCATGTCAGCTTACGCTTGTAACACCTTACTTTTATCGTGAAGACTCATATCGTCGCCCGTTACTAATAATTCACAATAATATGATTTCTATATATTCATGAGGGTCCTTTTGTCAACAGGGTTCAAAAAGCTGAGAAGGAGGAGGAGACAATGCCCATTTCTACTCCTACCACGATGACGGGAGGGTCCAGGAAGGGAGAGTCCCCCCCGCCTGAGCTACCCGACGCTACACCAGCGCCCCCATCACCCTTCTCCTCTCCCACCACTCCTGCTCCCATTTCTATCGACTACCTCCCCGGCCCCAACCCTCATGAAGATTCTGAGGGCATCATAGTTGTCAACAGTTCAGTTCCTCTGGGCAAGGAAGCTGAGTCAAGCACCAGAAGCGGCCAGGATGATATATGTAAGGAAGAAGAGGATGAAAGCTCAGGGATCCTAATACTTAAAGTCAGTGACCCCGAAGAGGTTTTAGAAGCCAACACTTTAAATCAGCAACTGGAGGAACGGCAAGCCTTCATGGTGGCAGGGGAGGGTGGAGTAGGGGAGTTTGAGGTGTGTTCGTGTGGTGGTAAGGACAGTATAAGCAGCAGGAGTCGCAAGACGTCTGGAGGATGTCTCAATTGTCTCCAGCGTCAGGACAGCGCCAGGCAAGTCCGCAAAGGTGTGGAAGGTGCCTGTTTACCCTGCAGTTCGGCGTCCAGTGCAAGGGAAAGTTCACTAAGCGAACCTCTTAATTCTAGCGTAGGAGGCACAGCTAATGGTCTGAGACACAGAGGAAGTGGCCCTAACCCTCCCTTGCCTTTCTCGTCTCCTCCTGTTCCCAGTGCTGCCACAAAAAGGAAATCACGCTCTTCAGTTTACGGGCGACACTCAGAGACCTCCGATGACCCAGTATGGAGCACCAGGTCTCTGGAAGAACTGGATCCCATCACTGGAGAGCCATTGCCTGGACACTGTTATGATGGAGTGAGACTGGTGCCGTTGTCACAACAGACGGCGCTCAAATCATCTGGTTCCCTGCAGCTGGTGGCGGCTCTCAGTCCTGGTAGGTTGACCATACACGATTGTCAGTCTACCGGCCACTTTATATATGCAAAAAATATTAAGTTAATCCGAAATTATCCGTTGAGTAAGTATACTATATACAAATAATGTTTTATTTTTTATTTTACTGTTCTAAGAGCTTAAAATGTAGTAATAATTATGTGTATCTATGAGAGGTAATTGATATTTTTTTTGTTTAGGAAATTCAATAACCTTTTGAATAGTTAAACACGTGTGTTAGGACGCAAAATTTGCGTTATATGTATAGTTTACTTTTTCTTCAGCATTTTACGAATATATTATATGTCTGATTCCCACAGCTAGATTATTCACTGTTCTCGCATTAAAAGACAGTCAACTTCAACAACATTGCTCTATGTCCTATAGAGGAAGCTGTTGGTTTCATTGATATATTATTATCATCTACACTTGGACTATTATAATATTCCCATTCTATTTATCTGTCATTAAGCAACATGTACAGTAAATTCCAGGGAATATATTTAACCGAAGCACATTTTACTTCTTCAGCTGATCTGGAGCGAGTGAACTCTGACCACTTACGTCACGTCACCAAAGCTGATCTGTGGCAACTGTGGCAGGACTCAGAGAGACAACTTCGTGTTCGGTTACGTCAGGCGGAGTCACAGCGAGACGAGTTGCTCAGGCTGGTGGCCAGGCTGCCTCAACGGGACCGACTTGGACTGCCGGAGGGATCCAGCGAAGAGTGGGAGAACAGGTCTCTAAGGGACATGACCGGAGACAGCTTTGGGGAGAGCACTGACTATCCCGATGCTGGAAGGAAGGGCTCCTCAGGAAGTCAACGCCGTAGTGGTGGTGAAGATATCAGTGGTGGTAGTGGTGGTGATCCTTCAAGACACAGGTCGGTGAGGAGAGCTACCAGGGAGAGGCATCCAGATGATATGATGAGAATGAGAAGTACACGGCGAGAATCATCCATCACTCCCAGAAAGAAAAGAAGACCCAGATCCAAGTCACATGATTACTTAGAAACGAGAAGAAGTTCCGATACGCTAGATGACAGGTATTACCACCCGAGGTTCGATTCCCGTTCCTCGCCTTACCGGAATGCCAATAGGAGGAGGAGAAGAGATGAGAGCCAAGAGAGAATTAGGCTGGGGCTCGAAGATTTTGATAGCCTCACAAGACACCGAACGAAGGGTCATTCAGTTGAATCTGTGATAGAAAGGACAATCTTAGCAGATTCTGCGGCTGCTTACTACGCTACGCCGCTCCCTCTCCTACACTCCCTTCACCAACAAAACAGACACGATGCAGAGAGAAATTACAGCTTTCTCCAGAATCTACCTCCACTAGACAGGAGAGAAAGTCGAATACCTTCCGATACCTACACCGAACACATCCACCTGCAGACTCTGTGTCGGGAGATCAGGGGTAGAAGCTGTGAAAGTGACGACCCGCTTGATGACGACCGACATTGGAAGTCAGAAGAGGAGAGAATGCCCCTGAGAAGACGAAGGGCAGCCTACCGTGCAACTCACGCAGATGGACAGCCACGCTCCAGGCCAAGAGAGAGGCTTCCTTCCTGGGAGTTTCCTGAAAGCTTACACAGGAGAGAATCGTCGCTGCAGAGAGATACTCGACACTCAATGTCCAGCAGGAGGCCGTATGAACGAGAACCAAGAACTATTAGTCCCTTCATAAGCAGTCATCGACAACACTCCGTCAGGAAACGCACCTCCTACGACAGCTCGTCTGATCAGGAGGACGGTCGGTTCTCACGAAGAACACCTCCCGAACTTCATCCTTCTGGCAGAGAGACACATGGAAAGCGACACACACCACAACTTTCTTCAGTACCAAGACCCTGTGAGGGGAGAAGAATTATCAGTGAACGGATGGACGAGAGACGAGGCAATGAACGAAAACTGTATAGAGAAGTGAGGGAGCCACCATGAGACCCGGTGTTCGTCTAGGCGTCACATTATATATATTCCACATCACGTTCAGTGATGCCAACTGTACACTTTTTTCACGGCCAAATTATAAATATAAAATGTTTGTAAGAATTATTTGAGGCATGAAAACTGAAGGGCATGATTTTATATACCAAAATCATCACTAAGTACTCTCAGCTACATAAAATCTTAATAAATCTTAATCTTAAAAAAAATCTTAATAAAAATTCCACAATGGGTCGTAATAAGAAAGCCTAATGGATTGGCATCAGTGCTCGAGTTCATTACACACTCCATCACGCATATGCACACTCTCATTCATCATCACTCACACACACACCACTTCACTCAGTTACGTTACTCATAATTATTTGATTCAGACAGAAGCATTACGGATTTGGGCCAATTTGTTTCTTAATTAATAACGTTGCGCATCACATCATAAATACTATAGCTGCTATGAAGCCTCCATATTCGTTCTGCCTTAGCATTTGATTGTCCAGTTGTATATATACATGTTGGGAATATAAAGCGCTTACTTTGAATCACTTTTTGTTTGTGCTACTTTAGGCGGCATTGTTCATAGTTATTAGTAATGAAAGGCGTCATTATACATCACAGATTTGTTGACACCTTTGTGGCTTATTAACTACATTATATAGTCCACTTATTTCTAGCTGACGGAAAATTACACTGGCGATAATGTAAAGTGTAAGCGTGATTTGGTCAATGCTCGCCATGCACAAAGGAGTTAGGAGTCAACCAGTCACCAAGTTGCATGGTAAATATCAGCCGTAAAGATTTACTGCCAGCCAGAGAATAAAAAGACTATTCTTGCCTCGTATAGATCCGTGAAGCACAGCCTTGGTCACCCCCATCGGTACCGTCAAGCACATAACTCGTGCTTCCTTTTCCACTACAATGAAGGGTGTCACACGAGCACATATTGTTTTGGCTCCTTCCTCCTTCATTTGTCGCGAACTGGGAAGCCATTGATTCCTCAAAACTGTGCCAGAAGAACAAACCACCTACTCTGAGGTAAACTTGTCTATTTCTTGATACACGTTGGAGGATTATATAGCTTCCAATTCGGCGATATAATCTTACCTCATCAAATATAGGACACTGGCAGTTCTGATTAGACAAGGAATGTCCCATGTACGGAGGATGAAGGACGGAGAAGAAGGAATACATGTGCTGGTGTGGTAACCACTTATAAACGTCTTGTCATGCCACATGTAATCTCTGCTCGCTTCTTCTCTCACGGAAGTCGTACACTTTAAGTTTTGTACAGTCAAAGATAATGGTTTCCTTATTTGTTCTTATGGGTTAATCAGAGAGGGAAAAATTCTGAATTACGAAAGTTTTCTCTTGTGAACTATTACTAATATTTATCTGGAGAGACAACAGATTCTCTTCAACTTAATTTTCATGAAAGGGAAGAAATGCATAGCAATGATGTGTACAGTATTAAGTAACCCATCCTGGTCGACTGAATTAAAAGATACACCGACTTACAGTGAGGGTCATATGGGAACACTTTCACAATCATAAGGAAAACATTTGTATAAGTCTAGGGTGCCTAGGCCTACATGGGCTATAAAATTATGGCTTGTGACTGTAATTTGCAAAGACAGTGAATTAAAGGAGGAACTCCAAGAAAAGCATTAACCTTGACTGTATTATACTTGTTTGAAAACTGACATGCTAACGTAGTGCATTATACTTCACTTAAGGGGAATAACCAGTTGTGGGCAAATTGGAGCAGAAGTAGCCCTCCAAACTACGTCAGAAAACACATTCCAATAGTAACATATGGATGGATTCTTCTGTTTCCTGGGATAGTTTGGAGGAATAATTTATCTCCCTATTCACACAGCAAGTTACTTCACTTAAATCACAGGAAAAATAAAGGAGACAAAGTTCCAAACCTTTCTAATTGTAAAATCCAAAACATCAGCGAGACTGTATTGGATTACCGACAAAACTTTGGATTTCTTTGCTTTCTTTATTAATCCTGGATTTGGTTTAAGTTCAATATAATTATGTATGTTTGTAGACGTACGAATCCATCTCACATCTCGCTTGTACTATGAGCAGCTTTTGTTTTGACTGCAGGTTTTCTTCACTCGCTACGGTTGTCCTATTAATTAATTCAGTGGCATAATAGATCTGTATTTTTTGTTTTGTTTCCTGCTGGTCTACTCTTTGAAGTATAATATAATGGCAGCCACCTCCTTATTAATTCTACTTCCTTATTAATTCCCTCTCACGTGACGGTACACAATGCTCCATCACACACACACACTAACAAAGGCCGTATTCCATTAAAGTCCAACAAACCAAGGGCAATAATAACACGCCAAAGGGTATAAAAAATATATTATTATTATTATTATTAGTCCATCCCGTGAGGCAGGTAATTTTGTATGCTGAACCCGATAAAGAACCTTACGGAGAAAATATTTAGTACCATGGAGGAACCTGATTCACTCACCCCCTACAGACGGAGAGACAGACGGAACAACTTCATGGCTTCAAAGTTTGCAATCCCGACCCAAAAGGGCTACGACAATAATTATATGGAATACGGTCCCTTTTAAATTTATCTCATTCAGCCGAGTTTGTGCCTGCACCTACTTGGCCCCATGCAGTCACCGGTACAGATAGATCATAGAACATCATGCCAACTTACAGTACTACTAACAATGAGTAATAAATTCATAAATAAATAATCAAAGAATTGTGTACATAACAGTGCCGTGTTCTAACTCTCAACTCCTTTATAATATTATGTACTAATGAGTGAGTATAAAGAAAGCGGTCCTTTGTAAAGATAAAAACAGCCTTTTCAAAGCTTCCTATTACGTATAACTTCACTCCTACATAGACAACACTAACTAACTAACTAACTAACTTAAACTAGGATCAATTTAATTATCTATATAGGTAGAGTCACTAGAGCAGTCATGTCTATCTTTTGTATTCAGTGATTAGGTAAAAAAAAAAAAAAAATAATCCACTTTGTACTTAGAATTGATTCATACTAGAAAACTATTATCTTTTAACACTTTACATTTAGATATCATGCCGCAAAGAATGTGTGTATTTTTTTTTTTTTTTACACTTTACGCTTAATCATCATCCCAAGAAACGTCTTAAGCACTTATTAACACCTAGACGAAAACAAATGTATCCCAAAAGAAGTAAGTTCATACGTGATTCACACTCAAGCATCAAACCCAGTGAAATGGTTCATGTACACAAAAACATCTTTACACACACATACGTTGACGGAGGCGAGACACATGCATCTTACACACACACACACACACACACACACACACACACTGAAATGTTGTTGATTACGCTTACACATCTCGCTAAAGAAACGTTTCGTAAAGGGAATGAAAAAAATAATAATAATATAATCAAAAGCCTCCATATGCAGGTTGGCGACATGGAGACAATAATAATATATATAGAAAAAGGGTCAACCGTGAGCTTGTATAGGTGCATCTAGATAGTTACAGTGTTTACATATTGTGGATACGTGAGCCAGGGATTGAAAAGAAAAAATAAATAAATAAATGAACAGAGAAAAAGAGGACACCACAAACTTACTGCTCACTGGACAACACAACCCTGATAATCATATAATAATAATCATACAGCAGATGTCTGGAAATGGACTCCTGACTGACAACCAAAATGAACAACTGAATCATTATTATGTATGTGTATTTAAAAAACAAAACAAAAATAATGTGAATCTGTTTGTCAACTCGTGAACTCTTTCTTGTCTGATCACACAGTGAGTTTTTGTCTTCTTTGTTGGTTTGTTACCGAATTTTAGTGTGGTGGTGGTGGTGGTGGTGGTGGTGGTGGTGGTGGTGAGATAAAGAAGTGAAAAAAGATCATCTCATGTGGTATTAACTCACTCGCTGCAGCGTTTTGAAGTGCTATGTTTCGAGGTATTCTTTTCAGCATCTCACCATTGTTGATTAAAGTGCAGTGTACAGTACTGACACACACACACACACTCACGCACAGATACACGAATGACATATACACACGCACTCACACAAACACACGTAAAACATACACATACACACACAAACATACGTAAAACACACACACTCACACGAAAAATATACTCACACTCACAAGTATATTTACAAAGTTGTATAGAAGTGCCAAACCACATAGCTGAGTGTAGTGGCAGTGTGGGTGAGCTCTCGCCAGTGGTTCAGTTCGTCTTTTATGCTCAAGAACCACTGCCCAGGGATCACCAGCTGTCTGTCTTGTGCAGAACTTGGCATTTTGTCAGATGATGATTATTATTATTATTATAGCACATTTTGAATCATAACAATGCTGTATAAATATATAAAGATCCATAATTAGGTATAGTTTTTGATAATGCTTGTAGGAAAACAATGCATAAAAGAGTCTTTTAAGGGACCCTGTGATATAGTCAGAAAATTGGAGATAAATGAGTACTTCAAATATTGCCATGAAACACCACCTATAGGGAAGGAGCATGTTTCGTAGTATAGTCAGGAGGAATCAGAAGCCTACAATTCTCATACACGATCACAGGGTCCTTAAAAAACTACATTACAATAAAGTTTTTCTATAGAAAGTAAATATTATTACAGGTGTAAGAGATTCGCTCACGAAGACTAGGTAAGTCGCGCGCGTGTGTGTGTGTGTGTGTGTAAGTGCATGTGGCCGTGTGTTTGCATTGTGTGTGTGTGTGTGTGTGTGTGTGTGTAGTCGTCAGGGAAGGGGGTCTGGCTGGGCACACTCTCCAAGCCACAAATCAAAAAGGCAGTACATGCTCTTACTGAGAATCAATATTTTTGGTGCATATTATATTTGCCTTAACAAGCAAGCAAGCAAGCAAGCAAACAAGCAAGCAGCCTAAGAAAGCAAAGAGTCACGGTCAAAAGTCCTGCATCGAGAGCATGAGAGTGAACAGCGAGAGTGAACCATGAGAGTGAACAGCGAGAGTGAACCATGAGAGTGTTGTTGTTGTATCCTGAAAACCAATATTACAGAATCTGATACAGTTCATACAATTTTTTTTTTTCAAGGCCATTATTTTTCATTGGAAGGTGTTGCAGGTTTATAGTGGCCGTGACTGTACCCTTAGAAGAAGATTGATAATTATTTTTCCTTATTACAGCAGAGGCGGGCGAAATTTATTATACATACATACATACATAGTGTACATACAGCTAGCTTGGCAATTAATGCAGTGCTCATACAGGTATACGTAACACGGCAAATCCCATGCAGTTGAATTTTAGGGTCAAGAAACAAACTATTTAAAATGAGGTAATCTGTTTTTTATGTTTATTTTTTTATCATACTAAATGAATCAAACCCCTCCATTTCGCCCATAACCTCTCACTCAAATGATGCAGTTTTTTTAATGTAGGGTTTATTAATTAATAATTGCTGTATTATATCTTATTCTCTAACATGTTCCCAAACACTCACACAGCAGAGTTCTTGGTACATTAAAGCGCTTTGATTCCTCCAAAATATGCCAGGAAACAGGACCAGATTAATACAAATAATGGTGTCCTGCTGTTGCTTGGAATAGTTTGGAGGAATCAGTTTCAGCAGATTTACCAACACTATACAACCCCCTTAAAAAGAGACCGAACTGACTTATCATTCTGTGGCTCTGAAACTGTTTTATCAGAAATTAAGGATTTATGACCACTACCAAAATATACACGTTTTGCTTGTGTTTATTTATTGTTTGTCTGCCATTGTTCTTCACAAATAGAAGAGATGATAATATTTCAAGGGGTGGCACATGTAGCTGAATCTGAAATGCAATCGACTAGTAAAATAAAAATAGTTCACATACCTGTCATAAATGGGCATGCAATATACAGGTGTATTTTATATGTTTAAGGACCCTGTGATTGTGTATGATAATTAATTGGAGACTTCTTGATTCCTCCTTACTATACCATGAAACAAGCTCCTTCCATATAGGTGGTGTTTCGTGGCATTATTTGAAGGATATATCATTTACCTCCAATTTTCTGACTACATCACATACATTGTCCCTTAAAAGCATATTTATATATATTATGTTATTCATGTACAAACAAATGAGAATAATTATACAAGCACCACTACGTCAATGATTAAAAACGCAAGGAACACACACACCACCACGGAGAATTATTAATGATGGCCAGAATATTATTTAAGGGGATACGTACCATACTCTCTTGACAAATTGGAGGGCAACCTACTGATTACTCCTAACTTTAGCACGAAACAGATCCCCCATTTAAGTAACATTGAGGTTGTCTGTTTTCTTGTATAGTTTGGAGGAATCAGTAGCCCTCCAATTTATAGAGTACGGTACGAATTCCTTTAACTTCTGCTGTAAAACTTCCCCCGTGCAACAACAACAACAACAACAACAACAACACCTCTTTCCTTCATCATTGACCATGTACTTTTTTTTTATCCATCTATATATACAAAATTTACCATTAGATGAAATAAACTTGTACCATATTTATGCAGAAAGGATTAGTTAGTTCAGGATGCGTACGTACGAATAGAAAGATTGTCAGTCTCATATAAAATAGCATCGGAAACCAAAATCATACAGGGACCGTCTGTGTTGAGATGAATAGTGGTCGAATTGCAGACACATTGACTGTAGTAGTAACAATCATCGTCTACAATTACCTGGATACACAAAACATCACTTGGAGCACAGTATCATGACGAACAATTGAGGGATAATGCCAACGTGTTAAGGTGGTAATACTTTTTAGGTACATACATTGGAGTGCCTTGATTCCTCCAAAGTATACTAGGAAACAGGACCAGACGAACAAATATAATGGTGTTCTGTTGCTTGGAATAGCTTGGAGTATTCAGTTGCTCCAGATTAACCAACACAAAACTTCCCCCTTAACATAGAAGGTCCTAAGTTCATTATTTCTAGAGAGATCAGAGCAGAGATCAGAATTTGTATGGTATATAATTATAGTGTTCGAGATTTTCACATGCGGGTAATGACATATTATATAGGCCTGCTCTCTTAGATGTATGTTTGATTATAATTTCAAAGGCAGTCTTATGAAAGTAACACTATGTTCAGGTTTCCAACTAAAAACAAAAGAAGTGGTAAACGGTGTGCTTCTTCTTGACATTAACAAGGTACAGGACTAATTAGGGAAACCTTGATTTATGACCCCCAACATTAACGTTATATATTACCATTTTTACAGTTCTTTCACCAGTAATGTATAAATCTTCCGTTGGCATTTTTACCAGCCTGAATCATCACTATTTGGCAAAGAGTTAATAAAGAATAATTGTTGTGTAATATGGTTCTAGACTCCTCTGAAAGTCCCTCACAACTTAAGGGGAGATCTCTTTTTGGTAAATCTGGAGCAACTGAATCCTCCAAACTATTCCAAGCAATAGAACACCATTATTTTTGCTCCTCTGGTCCTGTTTCCTGGCATAATTTGGAGGAATCAAGGCACTCCAATGTATCAAAAAAGAATTACCACCTTAAAGGGAGATTCTCTTTTTGGTGAATTGGAAGGTGTGAGATTCCTACAGTACAAACTATACCATAAAACAGACGTCCTCAATGGCACTAATAGGGGATCTATTACGTGGCATATATATAGGTTTGGAGGAATCAGAGACCTTCCAATTCACCAACAAGAGAATCTCCACTTAAGTCTGCATCTAGTTCATGTGGGTATCGTTGTTGTGTTCAGTATATTCACTCGAGCCTCAATGAGTTCATGAGTATATGGAAATTTTCAGTGGGATTAAAAGGGACCCTGTGATGTAGTCAGAAAATGAGAGATAAATGAGTCCTTCAAATAGTGCCACGAAACACACACACCTATATGGAAGGAGCTTGTTTTCGTGGCATGGTCAGGAAGAATCAGAAGCCTCCGATTTTCAAACACGATCGATCACAGGGTCCTTAAGTTAATGTGATTATTTTGACCAAGTATCAAATCAGGTATACCAACTGCTGACCAGAAGTAGTTTGATTGATTGATTGATTGATTGATTGATTGATTGATTGATTGATTGATTGTTTGATTGATTGACTGTTTGTTTATTTCGGGAATACAAGTACAGTAGGTGGGTACAGCCACGAGTGCAAAATATATCGCCGGTTTGCTTTTTACATCGGCTTAATTAAGAGAGGAAGATATTATTAGTTGTGGCTGCCTGCGATTGTATGTACAGTCACGAGCACTAATAAGTATACAGTTTTGGTTGAAGCTTTGAACAGTCTAATTCACCAACAAAGAACTAATTCCAATTGGAGATCTTATTGTGCATTTATTTACTGTCTCTAGGTATTCGAAGCAAGCACACCTAAATACTTATTAGTTAGTGCTCGTGACTGTACTTGTAATATAGTCGGCGAATTTTATATAGGGATTTTTTGCGATTTCTACAAACTTTGCCACTGAGCTGAAACTATACTCTGAGGGAATCTGTTGGTTTTGTTGCAGGGCTTAACGTAGACTGTAGGAATCCACAGCCACCATGCACTAAATCCGCCGATTATACTACAGTTCCTCTGAGGGGATTATTACGTCGTTTGTGTCGTCGAATTTGGGGTCTAAACTATATTTCCTTCAAAGTGTTCAAAGCACCTGCCTGCCTGCCTGTCTGTCTGCCTGCCTACACATCATGTACAGTTCAGCAGGTAGAAAGTGTAAGAAAAAATATGTCTGTATTTGGCAACATCTGGCAGTTCTTTGTAATAAGCCCTTGTATCTTAAGGACCCTGTGATGTAGTCAGAAAATTGGAGTTCTACGAGTCCTTCAAATACTGCCAAGAAACAAACAACACCTATATGGATGGAGATTGTTTCATGGAGTGGTCAGGAGGAATCAGAAGCCTCCAGTTTTCATACACGATCACAACAGGGTCCTTAATGAATGAATCACTGGAAACCAAGAGCCAATGATTGTAAAGGTGGAACGTGATTGGGTGAACTTTGAGTGATGGTGAAGATGTTGTTATAAAATTATACAGCCTGGTTTTTCTTGCATTTTTGTATACTAACTTGTTCAACCGTACAGTCACGAGCCATATTAATTAAGGTGGTAATTCTATTTTGGTACATTGGAGTGCCTTGATTCCTCCAAAGTATACCAGGAAACAGAACCAGATGAACAAAAATAATGGTGTTCTGTTGCCTGGAATAGTTTGGAGGAATCATTTGCTCCAGATTTACCAACACAAAACTTCCCCCTTAAGTAACCAGGTCTGTATGCATGCTTGGAATAGCCTGATGGAGTATTAATCATTAAGGGGAGGTTTTGTGTTGGTTAATCTGGAGGAACCGAATCATCCAAACTATTCCAAGCAACAGAACACTATTATATTTGCTTTTCTGCTCCTGTTTCCTAGGATACTTTGGAGGAATCATGGCACTCCAATGTACCAAAAACGAATTACCAACTTAAACGAACCCCAGCAAGTATGAGACAGGAAAATGTGAATTGTAATTGGTTCATTATTTTGTATGTCAGATGATTCCACAATTAACACCTGGATATTTATTATGACTCGTGACTATAGGACAATACACCAGTCCTCTCCTCCAACCCACGGAGTATAATCATTTATTTTTTGTCCCGATTCTCTTTGCATTCTGAATTTACTGTCTTGAATTATTGTTTTTGTATTGAAGTTTGTGGTGTCTTTGTATGTAATATTTTTAAAGTTACGATTGCATTAACTTGTTTCTCAGCTGATCTTACTTACAAACCTCTAGGCTCCTGCTGGTGATATTATTATTATTATTATATTTATAAATGATATCATATACTATTATTCTGCCCCTTGAATCTCTATAGGCTACTTCCCCCCCCCCCCCCCCCCCGGACGCAACGATCAGGAGCCTATGGTTCTGTTCTCGTTCCTGTGGCCCGGAGAAGGAGACTATAGCGGTGGTATTATTATTATTACTATTATTAATTATTATTATTATTATTATTATATTTATTATTTTATTATTATATTAGCTACTTCAATTTACTCACAAATAATGTTTTACATCTTACACATACACGTATATTTTATATACCCGGTATATATATATATATATATATATATATATATATATATATATATATATATATATATATATATATATATATATATATACAACAATAACAGACTATTACTTTTGGTAAGTCATATAAACCATAGACATCCATCCCCTCAATGTGTCACAATCTGGAGGGCCCTTCACCCCACAATAACACTCAAAACAAAACTTTAATGAATGATACCACCGTAACTCCTTCACGGGCCACTAACTAATTAAAGGCGACATTTAGGCAGCAGGTTATAGCGTCATTTATTATATACTATTATACTGTGTTAAGTCTGTTTCAGTGCTTCTTAGAGATTACGCTAGGATGAGTAACTTCAACAAAATAATAATAATAATATAAAAAATAAATACTATGTAAATCTGAATTTTTTTCTTAAATGAAGTGGTGTAATTAATAAAAAAAATATATATATAAAGTGGCGATGACTAATAATGAATAAAGTCAAATCTTGTAATGTTAGGTTGTTTATTGTTAATGTAAATAGACAATTATACAGTTATTTCGATGACAAATAAAGTTTCTATAACGAGTAAAGTGGGTATTAGGTTTCTTTCATTATACACTCACTCACTCACTCAGACCCTCGTGTATGTCAGTTTGTGTGTTTATATACTTGTGTCTGATGTGGATGATATTCCTATAGTTTTTTTTGTGTTTTATTTTTTTGGGGGGGTGGGGTGGGGGGTGTGGGGGGGGTGTGACTGCTACGAACTGAAGGATACTAATTCCTCCAAAATCTCTCCTCAAGAAACTATAACACTCTAATTACTGGAAAGGGGTTGTATCTGTATTCTCTTAATATTATGGAGGGTTTGGTTGCCTCTAGATTGTTAAGAGAATTAGTTATTAGCCTCTATAAAATCTTGTGATGGATACTCGACCCAGAAACTTGATCAGAGTTATATATATAGTGCCCGGAGTCATTACATAATTAATTACGCATCCCAGTATTATTTTCATGTTTAAGGGGGTGTGGGAGTAGTGGACAGGCTTGGGGGGTGGGGGGGGGGTTTGGGGGGGGTTCGGGAATAGGCTTGGGATGGGTAGAAAGCCTGTCCCCTATTCCCACACCCCCTAACCCCCCCAAGCCTGTCCCCCTACTCCCACACCCCCAAAAACCCCCCCAAGCCTGTCTCACTACTCCCACACCCCCCAAAACCCCCCCCAAGCCTGTCCCCTACTCCCACAACCCCCTAACCCCCCCCCCAAGCCTGTCCCCCTATTCCCGCAACTCCTTAAGGGGATGCTATATATTTCAAGACATTAGAGTGCCTTGATTCCTCCAAAGTATGTCAGGAAACAAATCAAATGAATAAATACAACGGTATCCTGTTGCTTAGAAGAATAGGTTGGAGGAATCAGATGCTCCAAATTTACCACCAACAACATTGTACTTTATACCTCCTTAAAATTATCCACCCCAGTATTATTATTATCATTACGATGACGAGTAAAAAATTTCGCCATTGAAATGATCCCAACATAGAAATAGCTAATGATTCAATAAGTTAATAATTATGTTTTGTATACTGAATAGTGACAATAACTAACCACATCATCAACAATTTTACACTTATAATTTGAATATAGTGAAGTGCATAGGAACCGAATATGTGAGAGAACTGAATGATAAATATTGACGTTGATATCTTCAGTAATAACTAACCACGTCCAGCATCTTTATAAAACTCCAGGGCCTTTTCACTGCCGGTTCCAGAGCCAAGCAGCCCCGGCCGTCTCAGTAGGTGGTCCCCATCCATCACACAGACCAAGGAGGTGCTGACAGATCACACCTGTAATTGCCCAAAACCTATCATTACCAATTTCGTTCTCGCACCTTTCCTTTCAGCTAAACCAACAAGAGGCGGGGCCAACGCAGCGGGGCGCCTCGTGTTGTGCCAAAAACACCCTTACCGACCGTCCAAAGAGGCCAGAATCCCATGCTCCTTTCTGCCTTGTGAGCAATTACCACCCTTAGAGACCGTCCATAAGGTTGGGTCTCGCTTACCCGGCCGCCCTTCCCTCAGGCGGGTTCCTTTTCTTACCTGACCGGCCGCGGACCCAAAGATAAACCCTCTCTACCGACTCCCTCCCTCCGTGGCCATCTTACCTTCTCTCCTCACGACTTTACCTCCCTCCCTCCCCTCCTCCGCTGCAGCTCCACTTCACCTCCAATACCCCACCCCCCTCCTCCACTGCAGCTCCACTTCACCTCCAATACCCTTCTCCCTTCCTCCCTCCCCCCCTCCGCTGCAGCTCCACTTCACCTCCCTCCCTTCCTCCGCTACATCTCTTCTTCACTTTTCCACTTCACCGCAAATACCCTCCCAGTCTCCCTCCCTCCGCTACAACCCCTCTTCACTTCTCCACTTCACCTCCAGTACCCTACCCCCGCTACAGCTCTTCTTCATCTCTCCATTTCACCTCCAATACCCTCCCAGCCTCTCTCCCTCCCTCCCTCCAATGCACCTCTTCTTTACCTCGCCATTTCTTTCCGTGCTTCAGGGCCAATTTTACAGTCATATAGTTGGTTGTCTGATTATTCCTTATGCAAAAATTGGTCGCTGGAGTCATGGTACACAAGTCTAGTCCGTTGTGTCATATTATTAAAATGTAAAGTTGCACATCTTTGATTTTTTTTAGCACTAACTAGAACAATGAAAATGACTCTGCCTATAGGGACTTGAGAGTGAACCCCAAGGATATAGTAAACAGGGAAGTTTAAAAAAGATCGTGATTTTACAAAGGTGAGGAAGGAAATGAACTTTATCACGACATAAATTATACACCTTAATAGCCGCCTCTAGCAACTTTTTCTCAACTTGTGCCTCTATTGTCATTTTCAAACCTTTTTATGAATGTAGATAAAGCAGATGTATACACACAGCAGCCTACTTCATCACTACACAGATTTCCCAAACTATATTACATGATGAGTTGGCTGCTATACAAGTGCAAACGATGAGCTGGAATATAGCTACAACTCGCAAAATTAATAAAAGGCTATACAAGATATCGATCCAACCCTTTGCATTGTATTGCTATTAACAATCCCAAAATCAGTAGTAAATGCAAATCTAACCATTTCAACCCTACCCAGAACCTGATGAGTCCCTTGCTGAATGCCAGTGTCTGTTATGGAACTTAAAAGGGGAGATTCTAGCTCTTGTTGGTGAATTGGAAAGTCAGTAATTCCTCCAAACTCTGCCAGGAAACAGACGCCCTCATTTGTACTACTAATAGGAGATCTAGTTTCATGGTATAGTCTGGATGAATCATTAGCCTTCCATTTTCCACCAAGAGAATCTCCACTTACAAGCCGCCAGTTCAGGTAGAAAACACGGTATTTATTGAAAGAAGTACCGTTTTGTAGTAGTGTTGCCAGATCTGGCTAGGTCCCAGTATTTTGCCCCGGTCATTTCCTGTGCTTTACCACGGTAGTTTGCCCAGGTTAGGTCCCGGTAGTCTGATGCGGTCTAGGTTAGGTTAGGTAAGGTCAGGCTAATTTTAAAATGCCCCATTTGAATATCTTGGAAATGGGGCATTTGCGGAGGAAATACCATAGACAAAAATAGTCTTAGAATGGTCTATATAAGTAGGTAATGAAGGTAGAAAAACCGTACGCAATAACGGTAATTCTTTCAAGATTTACCGAAAACACATCAAAATATTTACGTTATCCCTTCTACTCGTCGCTTTCTTTGATTAGCCAGCATCTTTCATTTATGGCTAACTATTTTAAATATCGCATGAATATTGTTTACATATTATTACTCTTATTAGTTTCCCACCAAGTATCAAATTACTTCATAACCTTTACCGGCAACGTTCCCCAGAGTGTTGAGGTTGGTTTGTATTAAAGGTAAATAATGAACTGAAGAAAAAAAAAACATAATAAAAACATAACCTTCCACGTTCCCCAGAGTGTTAACAAACTCCTCCACTCCGGGGGGGTGGAGGGGGTTGAAAAATCTATCACTATAGCTGGGTCCGGGTTGCGTTATTACTCACTGTATACTGACTCGGCACCATTTAACACAGCCAACCAATCTGTATACTAACTCGGCACCATTTAACACAGCCAACCAATCTGTATACTGACTCGGCACCATTTAACCCAGCCAACCAATCTGTACACTGACTCAGCACCATTTAACCCAGCCAACCAATCTGTACACTGACTCAGCACCATTTAACCCAGCCAGCCAATCTGTATACTAACTCGGCACCATTTAACCCAGCCAACCAATCAGCAGCCTGAACTCCCAGCCAGTGATGAACGTTTCCAGTTAGTCTTGTATAGAAGCAAATATTATTACCTCTATATTGTTTACTGATTGTGAATGTCAATGAAAAATAAGTGTATATGAAAACAAAATGTTTTAGTCATTTTCTGGTGTTGTAAGTTAAGCAATATGTCTTTAAAACATTTATGACTGTGAAAGTTGCCATGTATGCTAATTTTGTACCCATTCGTCAACAAAATCTTAGTGTTATTGAATGGATACTACTTCCTTACATCTTCTCATACCATTCTTTTCCATCCCTTCCCATTTTCACTCTAATTACCCTAACCTAACCTTACCTAATTAACCACTCCAGTCCGGGGAGGTGTTGAGAAATCTATCACTAGGTCCGGGCTGCCTTCCCGATTCCTCCCGCCAGGGGCGGGATACTCAAAGCTTGCAAAGGCGCCTTTTGTTCTGAAAGCGCCTTTCGATCACGCCTTTTCCCAAACGACCCATACTCAAAACCTTCAATGGGCGCGGCCACATTGGAAACAACTGTTATAGTCAAATCGCTCGAAGGTGTCCGTTCTGGGTGGGGCAGAATTTGGAATTCCCCTGAGTGCAACGTTGCCAGTTTGACCACCAATTATCGGATTGTCACGGTTAAGGAGGTTAAAGGGCACTGTCAACCTATCTTTGATCCTAACCACCCCCATCCCACCTCTCTCTCTCTCTTTCTCTCTCATAAGTGCAAAGTACAAATACTCAACCCTGCCACTGAAGAGAGGTGCAGCTACTGTGATGTGGAGACCACCCTGCCATTGCTACACTATCTCCTTGACTGTCCTGCCACTGTTAGTATAAGACAGGATCACCCTGTCTTACCTCACCATACTGCTCCTGAGGCACCAGTCGTAGCATCTCACCTTATTTCTAAGACACCAACAGCAACACTGGTGGCGGTGGTCACTACCTATCCGCCACCAAGGTAATAGGCACCTCAGAGTAGCCTCACTGGTGAGCCGCCTAAGGCAAAGACTCACTCCAACACTCCCCCCCCCTTATTTCTGGAGGTGTTAGTAAACCAAATAACAACAACAACCCATTCAAACAACACATCACAACCATCAAAAACAAATGCATGCAAAGACTTAAGGCACTTAATCACTTACCAGCACAACATTTGGACACACCAAAGAAACCACAACTACAGTATACAAACAATATATCCGATCAGTGATAGATTATGCAAGCCCCGCCTGGGCCTCAAACATCACTGAGACTCATCTCAACACCCTACAGACCATACAAAACAGAGCCCTAAGAACAATCACAGGCTGCACAGCTACCACACCTACAGATCACCTACACCACGAAACCAAAATCCACAAGATTAAGGACCACCTCGACATGAGAGGCACACAAACACTTGCAGCAGCCTCCAGAAATCCACGCCACCCACTACACTACATGGCAAAACACCCAGAGATGCCAAGAAACATCAAAACAACTCCCAGTACACGATACCATACACAAATACTATCATCTCTTATACCCTGCCCACCCCAAACCAGTCTCCAAAAACACATCCATACTCAAATCACCCACCAATCCATCAAAACACTTAAAAACAACACCCTGCTGCATGCACGACCCCCTGACATCCACCCATCAGAATCCTCCCTTCCCCGCGAAGACAGAGTCCACTTGGCCAGGTTGAGAAGCGGCCGTCACCCGGCCCTTCTGACATATCAAAAGAAACTAGATGGAGCCATCACAGGCACCTGCCCAGGATGCAACACAGCACCCCATTCTATTAAACACATTATGGAAGACTGCAACGCACACAACGACACTCGCCAACAACACAACATACACTCACTGAGGGCTCTGTGGGAAAGCCCGGTTCAAGCCATAGCCTTCCTCAAGAGCTCGGGGCTGTTCGGCCAGACAGCTTGAGGAACAACAACAACAACAACAACAACAACAACAACAACAACTCTCTCTCTCTTTCTCTCTCATTTATGATATATTTTCGACTCATTTTCCACACCACCCATGAGGTAACGTTGGTGGCTTTTGCAGTGCGAGCAGTTGCCTTTCCAGGTGAGATTATGAATCCATTATATGCCATTTGAGAAATACTTGTTAACTTATAGTTAGCGCCTTAGAGCAACGGCTGGGTCGGAGCAGCCTTTCGATGAATAAAATCAACGCTACCGTATTTTGGAGGTGAATTATTCACTTAGATAGCTCTTCACTCGTAATTAGATATAATATTGCCTCAGTACTTTGTCATGAGAGTAATGGTTGCCACAGAATAATTATAGATAATGAGTAGCAAGTTATGATACATTAAAGAAAATGAATTATATGTGGAGATATATATGGTACAGCCACAATCAAATAACAACCAACACATTCCTTTCATCGTGGAAATAAATCAGTTTCATATCAAAATATAATCATATAGTATGTACATGATGATAACCAATTCTTATAGCTTCCCCCTCGTCAATTCACGTCACGTAACTAATTTAATTTCATGCCTATTTGAACTGTGTGTATTTTGATAATATACCGGACATATATATATATATTTTTTTTTACCCTCTTGCCCCTTTACAATAAATCTTTGCCGCCCTTGTATATCATGTCTTATGTAATAAATTAACCAACTCTTGTAAGGATTTGCGCTTGTGATTGTGGCTTAGAGAAAATGATATGTATATTATAGCCAATATAAAGTAATAATGGCTATATTAGTGTGACCCATTTAATATATTTATGTAACCGATAATTATGTAGTGTAAAATATAAAAACAATTTGATTCTTGCGGAGTCAGTCACTGTCAGACCTAACCGAAAAATAATGCCAGATGAAGTAGGTTAGGTCTACACTGGTAATGACGATTTTGATCTTGTAGCACTAAATAGTTTTCTCATATGTATATTGATTACATAATTATATCATATGGGGCAAATTAGTGCAGACATTATTACCCTATTATGACTATATAATTATGATATATTAAAAAAAAACACACATTTACGATCGGAACCTGTTGGCCATTTCCGTGTAGCCTAACATATAGTTTTTTTTTCTTTTCATGTGTGTATAACATAACCTACGACCCAATAACTACTTTACTTTATATGAAAATCATTGATACTTAATTAATATTGTAACTAAATTCAATGTTAATAGTCAAATTTATTAAGATGCTGAAATCATGGTAAATGTTCCTATAGTCAATTATATATAGGCCTCCTGTCTATATTTTCGTTGTAGGACTAATGTCATTTGTTTCGTCATTAAATGTTTGTTTATTGTTAATGTCTGTTATACGCTCAGACCGCTCTTCGAAATATTAGATTGTGATTGGTTTACATTTCCTAAGCACACTTTGATAAGTCTGCTGTGATTGGCTGGAATATAAAATTTCGAAAGATGTTTTAAGTATCCCGTCCCTGGCAGGTCCGGGTGATTTCTCCAATATCGCTCTACTTCACTAACTCCCTACGTCTAAACTACAATGTCTAGAAACTTAAATTTGGTTCTGTATTATGTAATTAACAAAATATGAGCAGGGACAAAAATGCCAATGCGAAAAAAGGAAGATAATATAGTTAGGCATACTAATTGGTCGTCGAGACTTTAAAGAAAATCCAAAATAAGAGGAGTGACTAAAGCATTTGAAACGAGAAATCTTAACACCGCTCGTTATTTCCTTCCCATTAATTCCCCCACAAATGTATCAGGTTGGACCAATTATGTGACTTGTCAATTGTCACCTTTAAGTGTTGTTGGTGGTAAATCCGGAGCAACTGATTCCTCCAAACTATTCCAAGCCACAGGATACCATTAATATTCATTCATTGGTCCTGTGACCTGACATATTTTGGAGAAATCAAGGCACTCCAGTATACCAAGAGCGTATTACCCCTTCAATGAAACGTTTACCAAAGTGTTTCAACATTCAAAAAGTGGTGTAGAAAGCGTGTGGGGGGTAGAGGGGGGATGGGGACGGTAGGGGTGGTTGCAGGGGGTAAATTGTACGTTTTGCCACCTCACTTTATATATGGCACTATAACTCCGGAATCAGATGTTTTAAGATTTCATTTGATTGTATAGAACGAAAAGAAAACAAGATAATTATAACTTCTCGACACCTTACTGTTGGATTAATTTCAGAGGTCAGTCAGTTTTATTTGTATTTTGCGTGACATTAGAAATTGTTATTGCATCCTGATATTGGGTATGTGTTGGGCAAGCAAGACACGAACAAAACGATCGAGATAATATTGGGCATGGGTTGGGCAAGCAAGAAACAGCTAACGAGATAATATTAGGCATGGGTTGGGCAAGCAAGAAACAGCTAACGAGATAATATTAGGCATGGGTTGGGCAAGCAAGGCACAGCTAACGACATGATAGTCCGTCAGTGCCAAGCAGGAAGCCATCATCATCTACCACCTTCCTGTCGGTGTCGAGTACGTTGTTCCTACCATGATAGCCTACCATGTTCAAACTTCGATCCTAAACTTTATCTACACGACTCAAGTTTGGTTTTGCATTATTTTCTTTCATACATAGTTTTTATATAATATCATATCCATTTTATCTGTCCTGAAAAGTAAGGCTGTATTCTGCTATAGGCGACGTTTGCCTCAGGTATGTTCCGTGGGAGTGGTGGGAGGAATCCGTAGCCTCCAGGCCCTAGTAGGAAGAGTCTGCTGACCCCGTTGTACAAACATCACTTATAGTAGTTCACTTTCCCCAACAAGATGTCAGATGAGGCCCAGGCTGTGATAGGACACGCACAATAAATTACACTATAAAGTATACCAATGCTCGAAGAATGAATTAAAGAGACGTGCGCCTTGGAGATGACTAAATTCACCAAAACTTACAAGGCAACACCAACACACAGCCTCCACCAGTGAGAGAAAAGCGAGTGGATGACGACGTTAGATATGTTTTCCCGAGCTCGCTGCCACTCTGGTCACCTGTCTACTCCCATGCCAGGCAGTTTGTTGTGGCCCGGCAGTGCGTTTGGAAGATACTGGGACTATTGGGTTGTGTCTCGTCTGTGAAAAAGCCGAGAACAGTGTAAAAAAGTTCACGTAGTTTTTGACCGTTCAGCTGTCATCAATTATTACGTCTGCCAAGCGAAGGTAAGTAACATACTGTCCCCTTCCTAGACAAAAAATGAGTATTCGATAACTTTCCCATCGCAAAAAGTTCACAGCAGAGAAGTTCAGAGGACGCCTATCGTAATACTTCGGCACTTGGATGTCATAATAATAATAATATATAAACAGTACCTGGCGCAACAGTGGAGTTACTAAGATATTGCGTTCGTACCCGGGGATTATTTAACTCTGTCGAATTCTATATCATCTTTAGTTTAATCTCCAAAACGCGTCAGTCAGCAGTTGAACGTGAGGAAGGCCTTAAGACTTGTTGTTACCTTTCTGCATAGGCTAGCGCTGTTTTGGTGAATGTGAAACTCCATGTGGCGTGCTCGTTGATCCCTTCTGCGTATGATCATCGAAACAAATATAAAAGAAGAGATAATTTTGGGCAGTGAATCCCTTGTCTGTCTGCAGGTGTAAAAGGGATGCTGCAGCGGACCAAAGAGAGAGAGAGAGTGAGAGAGAGAGAGAGAGAGAGGGTTCAGGGTGGATGTGGAGGAGTGGGTTTGTTTTTCTGGTGGTGGTGGTTGGTCGGGATGCCTGGATGGAAACTTGTTGCCCCCCTCCCTCCCCCCAGGCAGTATCGCAAAATATCTTATGTTACAGGGAATAGGAGAGGTAGGTAGGCAGGCCGTTGAAATGAGGAAAGGGATCAACTCGGGTCCGAAAGGGCGTCCAAACTCTTACTTACTGCATGGAGAGAAGGAGTGATAACAACTATATTTATAATGTCTGTGAATTTGCGACCAGAGTGGAGAGGAAGTCAAAAGAAGAGACAGAGGAATATAGGACAGCATCACTTACATTTGGACGGGGAGGGGGATATAATTATGTACCAAGTCTTGTTTGTCTTAACCTTGGTATGTATGTACAGTACTATAGGTTATACCATACAATATTATCATTCTCGGCACCCTCCCCTTCCAGTACGATACGATACATTTCATTATTATGCCATGCCACACCACACAAGACATTCCCAACCACTCACTTATTCACGACGTATGGAACAGTGATCGGTGTTGCTAAGAGTATGTATGATTCAGAGAGAGGGGTGCCGAATAAGCATTGAGAGTCTATATGGTAAAAAAAAAATCTGGGTGTCTTGAGAATAGCACACACACACACGATTATTATAAGGAATGGAGAGGTACTAGTTTACCTTCCCGTGTTCGAAATTATCTCATATATCTATCCCCCTTTGCACCTTCATCTCGCTCGTGTTAGTTATATAGTTCAAAGATATACCACAATGACCGATATAAGTAAACATCATCATTATACATGCAGACATCTCAGCAGGGGAGATTCTCTTTTTGGTGAATTGGAGCGCTTTAATTCCTCAAAAGTATGCCAGGAAACAGGACCAGATGGACAAAATTAATGGTGGCCTGTTGCTTGATTTTGTTTGGAGGAATTAGTTGCTCCAGAATAATTACCAACATGAGAATCTCCCCTTAAAACACACTGACACTAGATTGAGAACATGTTAATCCCGCCACTATCACCATCGTTTATTTTTTTCAACATATAAAATTTCCTTCTAACATTCTTCCTCTCTCACCTTTCCTTCTAACATCCTTCCTTTCTCAACTTTCCTCTTAATATCCTTCCCCTCTCACCTTTCCTTCTAATATCCTTCCTCTCTCACCTTTCCTTTTAATATCCTTCCTCTATCAACTTTCCTTCTAACATCCTTTCTTTCTCATAGTTCCTGCCAACGTCTTTTCTTTCTCACCTTTCCTGCTAACATCCTTCCCCTCTCACCTTTCCTTCTAACATCCTTCCTCTCTCACCTTTCCTTCTAACATCCTTCCCTCTCACACTTTCCTTCTAACATCCTTCCCCTCTCACCTTTCCTTCTAACATCCTTCCTCTCTCACACTTTCCATCTAACATGCTTTCTCTTTCGCTTCCTATACCTTCGATAAAGATTAAGTGGGAGACATAGAGAGAATAGCTGTACATGACATTCCAATTATGACTTCCTTGGTAATGAATAACTGGCACTGTAGCTTCCAATTGTCTGGCCTCCACCGTCGCTGAAGAGAGAGAGAGAGAGAGAGAGAGAGAGAGAGAGAGAGAGAGAGAGAGAGAGAGAGAGGAAATAATCCGGTTCTATTTATAATGATTACAAAATAATTAAAATCTCGACTCTCCATATCCTTCTCTCTCTCCTGCTCCTCCTCCCTCCTTCTTCCTCCTCATCCCTCCTTCTCTTCCTCCTCCTTCCTCCTCCTCCACGCCCGTTCCTGCTCGTCTGTTTCATCCGTCGTTAATTTGAGGCGAAGTGTGATGAGGTAGGGAAGGAAGGAGAGGTGGTGGTGGTGGTGATGATGATTATTGGAGACCTGCAGTTGTTAAAGTGGGAATGAAGGTGTCGTGACTGGGAGATTGGTAACTCGATATTGAATTCAGGGGAGATTCTTTTGTTGGTGAATTGGAAGGTCTCTAGAAATTCCTCCAAACTATATATGCCATGAAACAGATCCCCCTATTAGTACCACTGAGGGAGTCTGTTTTGTTTTCTGGTATAGGTATAGGAGGAATCAGTATGGTAGTCTTCCAATTTACCAAACAAGAGAATGAAGCTCCTCTTAATTAAGGGCGGAATGGAGAGGGAAGGTGACGACGATTGCATGCAGAGAAAACAACTGGTTAGACTGCATGAAAGAAATTACTGAAGGTGTGTATGTTTGGGTTGATGATGGTGGAGGAAGTGGTGTGAAGTGGAGGGGTTAACCAATGCAGAATTTTTTATACAAGAAAAAAATATATATATACTCGAAGAAAATATACAGCATCATCTCCAATGGATGATGAGAGAAAAAAATACATATATATAATATTATATTGCAGGTGTCACGGAACTGTACAGTCACGAGCACTAATAAGTATACAGGTGTGCTTTGAATACCTAGAGACAGTAAATAAACACACAAAAAGATCCTCATTGGAATTACTTCGTTGGTGAATTGATTGACTGTTCAAAGCTTCAACCAAAGCTGTATACTTATTAGTGCTCGTGACTGTACATCATGAATTAATTAAGTATGGTGATGCCAGATTAACGTCTCTGTTTTGTTCTTGTATAGGGTCGATAGTGTAAATATTTCGCATTCGTAGGTGCATTCTATTATTGTGAAGGAGAACACAATCCCCACTATACA
>JAWQEG010005241.1:45000-46037 GCA_033782935.1 Petrolisthes cinctipes
TTTTTTTTATTTTTTTTTGCTCTTCTGGTCCTGTTTCTGGCATACTTTGGAGGAATCATGGCACTCCAATGTACCAAAAAAGAATGACCACCTTAACCTCTTTAAACTTTCCTTCATCAACCCATAACTAATTAGATCTCATACATTTATAAAGAGAAAAGAGTGTTGTTGTATGTCACTGTGTTTATACATTATACACACAACTAATCATAAAACCCCCACACGGCTTCCAGTACAAAATTTTCCTAACTTACATGGTTATAGATGTAATAGAAAGAAGTTTTTGTTTCTTCGCGAGAGAGAGTGTGTGTGTGTGTGTGTGTGTGTGTGTGTGTGTGTGTGTGTGTGTGTGTGTGTGTGTTTGTGTGTGTGTGTGTGTGTGATGTAGTAGAAAGAAGTTTTTGTTTCTTTGCGAGAGTGGTGTGTGTGTGTGTGTGTGTGTGTGTGTGTGTGTGTGTGTGTGTGTGTGTGTGTGTGTGTGTGTGTGTGTGTGTGATGTAGTAGAAAGAAGTTTGTTTCTTCGCGAGTGTGTGTGTGTGTGTGTGTGTGTGTGTGTGTGTGTGTGTGCTGGTGTTCCTTGCATCCCTGCCCTCCCTCCCATTATGTGCAATGTACTGTACCGCCGCACACTTTATCGTTCTCGTTAGCAAATGTTTACGAACCCTCTCCCGGATAATGGTAACATGAAATTTAGCCTTGCCGGCCTTGGCATTATGGGCGGGGGAGTATTACCAAGCACACAAAAATGACACCTGATTATAATTATGCCTTCACGGTCCACGATAATAAGTTCCCCATGGTTGACCAGTTTAGGGGTGTCGATTCCTCCAACACGTCAATAGCTCACAAGGCGGACGTCCCATTTGAGTTGTGGTATAATATCTTCCTTCAGACCCTAATTGTACAACGAAGGGACCTTCCTGAGTAGACGAGGAGGTGGAAGGGAAGTCTGATGGTATATTGTGGTGGATATAGGCTAAGGAGTTTTTGTTACAACCAGCCGTATATATGTCTATCTATTAGGTTGGTAGGTTGGG
>JAWQEG010005242.1:5000-10000 GCA_033782935.1 Petrolisthes cinctipes
TATAGAAGGCATATCAACTACACGACCACCAAACAGCCAAGAGTTAACCTTCACGGACTATAGCTACGATGAGGGCGAGTCTTACTTTGCTGACGATGAACCACTAGATGACCTGGAAGCCGGGACTGGTGATGGATACGATGACACTTACTATGATGACCTTTATGATGAGTTCCTCGACATGTACTACGATGACCACAACAATACCAGCGAAAGTGACGTCACCCACAGCCAATTCGACACCGACACCATTAGCGAAGACAACAACAACAACAATAACAACGACAATAACAACAACAACTATGAAAGCAACTACGAAAATGAAAGTCCACCACCACAGCCCTCCATATCACCACTAAGTCCGCAGGAAGGTGAATGGACTGAGGAGGAGGAGGAGGAGGAAAACAAGGAAGGGCAATGGACTCAGGAGAAGGAGAAAAATGAGGAAGAGAGATCTGATACTACTTCTTCCAACGTCACCCCTTCTGACACCTCCTTCCCAGTACCCCAATCACCAGGTGCCTCAATTCCCACTACCACTACTACCACTACTCCCACCACCATACCATCTCTAACGTCATCCCCACCACTACCACCAAATGTCTCAGGAATATCACAGCCTCCACCACTCCCACCACAGGAAATACCATCATCTGACCCACTACCACCACTACCACCACCACCACCACCACAGACTCAAGAATATTATCCACCATCACCACCAGCACCTCCACCATTATCATTGCCACCACAGACTCAAGAATATTATCCACCATCACCACCAGCACCTCCACCACCACCACCACCACCACAGACTCAAGAATATTATCCACCATCACCACCAGCACCACCACCACTTGAAATATCCCCATCAACACCACCACCATCACTACTACTACCACCACTATTCCCAGCTGAGCAGCCACCACCACTGTCTTCCACCACAATCACAACAACAACAGATGTTACAGAAGCCACGACCCCCTCCACAACCACACCAACTGGTACCTCCTCCTCCTCCACCTCTACGACTTTACCATCTACAACCACCACTGCCTCAACAACTAGCTCTTCCACAAGCTCAACAACTACGTCTTCTACAACAAGTACCACTCCTGCCCCTACAACAACAACAACAAAGATAAGGACCTTCATAAGGGCACCAGCCTCCCGAAGGACGCCAGTCATTAGTTTATCCGAAATACTGCAGGGGCTTCAATTAGGGCTTCCACAGTTCCTAGGTTCCCTCAGGTCTCATGGAATCTCGTTGAAGGAGTTTACAGCGAAGGTAAAGGAGAAAAGACTGTCACAGAGGGAATTCAGGAGGGCAAAGGGCAACTTGGCTTCTCTGTTAAAAATTCTAAAGGAAGGAGAAGAGGAGGAGGAGAAGCAGGAGGACCAAGGAGGAGAGAATGAGCAGAAAGGAGAGCAAACGAAAGAAGAAGGACACAACAGAAGAGAAGAGTCATCTACTCCCATCAGCATCATCCCACACTGGTTGACAGACAGACCAACTTGGAAACCTCCTCCCAGAACTACTACTACCACAACCACTACCACCACATCAACTACCACTCCAAGACCATCTACCACAACAACGACTACATCAACTACCACAACACCAACCACCACTACAACCACACAACCCCCTAAAATATTTGGCTTCAGGCCTGGTGGTCGACTTCAGTTGTTCCCTCCAAGACCCCAAGAAAGTGTAAACAAGAAGACCAAAGAAACTGAAAACGACGAGAGAAAGAAGGAAGGAGGAGGATCAGAAGAAGTGCAAATGGAAGACAAGGAAAGGGATAAATCCGACAATCAGAAGAATACAAATGATAGAGAGAACCACCAGAGAGGAGGTGTAAATACAGAACACCAAGAAAAGGCTCCATTACCCATTCAGCTAGACATGTCCGAGCTCTTGAAGGAGAAAGGCCTCACCACCTCAGACATTCTCCACGATCTTGGTACACTCTTCACAGTTGCTGATGATGATGGTGGAGAACTTGATGGTAATGATGGGAAAGTTGGCAGCAAAAGCACCGAGAAAACCGTCCACAAGAGCGATGACGAAAGTGACAGAGATGGAAAAGCAATAATTGATGGTGACGGTAAAACAACGAATGATGATAACTCTGAGGAATCAAGTACCGAAACAGAAGAAGAAAAGGAGGACGAGTCATCATCATCACAATCATCACTAACAACCCCAAGACCTTACGTTCCAGTTGCCTCTGTGTCTCTGAAGCCCTACCGCCCTTCAGGAGGCTCGGAGCGTTATAAACCACGACACTACAGACCGAATGGAGGAATAAGAGGCTGGGGTGGAGTAGGAGGAGGCGGAGGAGGTGGAGGAGGAGGAGGAGTAAGAAGCTGGGGTGGAGTAGGAGGAGGAGGAGGAGGAGGCGGAGGAGGCGGAGGTGGAGGCGGAGGCGGAGGAATGAGGCGCATCATCACAAGCCGTCACCAGACCACAGAACGAACTACCCTGATTCCACCCTACAAATACCGTCCACGCAACACGACCACCACCACCACTACTACCACGACCACCTCCTCATCTTCCTCCAGTGATCTCCTCGATGGGGACAACCCGAGGGTGACACTAGAGGCTGGGGACACCAACCAAGTATACGTGAACACCTACACCAGAAACGAGTATCGCCCCTCCACCAACAACAACAACAACCACGACCCAGACGCTATCAGAATGTCAACAAAGAGTGCTATCATGGCCGCCTCCATACTGGGCGGTGTGACCATGTGTGTGTTCCTTGCCATCTTGGTAGTGGTTATGTATAAGGGGCGAGCCAGGTTCAGGAGGAGAAGGAGAAGGATCCCTCTCTCCCTCCCCAGTGATGCCTCAACTTCCTCCACGCCCCCACCTCTCTATTCACAGAGAATGCTACGGGGCCCCAGCATGGGTAAGGGGGGTGCCTACCAGACTGCCGGATTCTGGGGAACGCTCAAAAAACGCTTCGACCCGTATTCCCTCAGTCCGACTCCCACCGTCATGAGTTAGTTAGTCTATGTATATGTAACAGTAACAGTGTAGTATAGCCATCAAAGGGGGTAATAATATACAGTAGTTGGTTCATTTGGGGTGTCTTGATTCCTCCAAAGTATGCCAGGAAACGACAAACAGGACCATGCACTTTAAATAACAAATAATATAATGGTGGTCTGTTGCTTAGAATAGTTTGGAGGAATCAGTTGGTCTGTATTTCCCAACGCTGTACCATACTTTACTTCCCCCATTAAATGTTACGTTAAATATATATATAATAGTATTGTCAAATAATTGTAGTTGTGAAATAATTGTAGTTGTGAAATAATTGTAGTTGTGAAATAATTATTGTGTTGTGAAATAATTGTAGTTGTGAAATAATTGTAGTTAGGAAATAATTATGATAGTTGTGATTGTTACGTGAAATAAAAAAAATATATATATATAGTTGTAAAATAATGATAGTTGTGATTGTTACGTGAAATAAATAAATAAATATATATATAGTTGTGAAATAGTTGTGAATTATTTATCTGTCCAATTTTGGCTGTTTCATGAAATAGATATAGTTGTGAAATTATTATAGATGTGAAATATTTATAGATGTGAAATTTTTATAGCTGTGAAATTTTTGTGTAATATTTTTTGGTGAGAATTAATTAAGAAGATAGAACACTGTTGGTATTTCTGGAGCTACTAATTCCTCCAAACTATTCCAAGCAACAACAGGACCAGATGAACAAAAATAATGGTGTTCTGTTGCTTGGAATAGTTTTGGGGGAATCAGTTGCTCCAGATTTGCCAACCCCGTACTTCCGCCTTATGGGACTCCAGTGATGCAGTGAGAAAATTGGAAATAAATGAGTCCTTTAAATATTGCCACGAAACACACACACACACACACACACACACACACTCCTATATTGAAGGAGCTTGTTTGTTTGTTTCATGGCATAGTCAGGAGGAATCAGAAGCATCCAAACACACACACACACACACACACCTACCTATATTGAAGGAGCTTGTTTGTTTCATGGCATAGTCAGTAGGAATCAGAAGCCTCCAAACACACACACACATACACAAACACACACACACACACCTATCTATATTGAAGATGTTGTGTGTGTTTGGAGGCTTCTGATTCCTCCTGACCATGCCACGAAACAAACAAACAAGCTCCTTCCATATAGGTGTGTGTGTGTGTGTGTGTGTGTGTGTGTGTGTTTCGTGGCAATATTTGAAGGACTCATTTACCTCTAATTTTCTGACTACATTTTTTTACTAATGTATTTATATTTATAATTATTGTTGTTGTTATTATAATTATTTTTATTATTGTTATTTATTTTAATTAATGGGATGAGGTGATCTTTAATATTTATTTAAAGAGGTCGAACACTACATGCTTTTACTAACATATTTATTATTATTATTATTATTATTATTATTATTATATTATTGGTGAGGATGGGGTGAGGTGAATTTCAAATTATTATTATTATTATTATTATTATTATTATTATTATTATTATTATTATTATTGGTGTGACGGGGTGAGGTGAACTTCAATTTATTATTATTATTATTATTATTATTATTATTATTATTATAGTGACATGACCTTTCAACCATTGTACTGTACCATGAATATATTTATGTCTGTATATATGTATGTATGTATGTCACCTGACCAACAACAACAACAACAACAACCTCTACTCACAGGAAACAAGCTCCTTTAATTAAATGTGTGTGTGTGTGTGTGTGTGTGTGTGTGTGTGTGTGTGTGTGTTATTTATTCGTAATTAATTAACATGATTAAAGGGGATAGTATAATTATATATTTTGGGTACATTGGAGTGCCTTGATTCCTCCAAAGTATGCCAGGAAACACACAGACAGACAGCACCAGATGGACAAAAATAATGGTGGTGTGTTGTTGCTTGGAATAGTTTGGAGGATTCAGTTGCTCCAGATTTACCAACAAAAT